>JACEIK010006197.1:4815-37457 GCA_018107945.1 Datura stramonium | reverse complement strand
AATACTAAACTTCCGAGCCACTAACGGTGTAACATAGGACAAGGTGGATCCCGGATCTATCAACACATAAGCAGGATGAGAGCAAATATTCAGCATACCTTTCACAACATCTGGTGATGACTCTAAATCTTGTCTCCCCGGTAATTCATAGGTACGGTCTGGGCCCGCACCTGAACTGGAGGCCCCTGATCTGCCTCGGCCTCTACTGCTGAAATTGAGGGCCTGCGCCCTACCGGGGATGCTGGAGTTCGCGACCCTGCTGATGACCTATCCTGTCGATCCCGGACACCCTGACCCCTAGCTGGACAATCTCTCATCTGCACGCTCCGGAGTGGCATCGGCTGCAAATAGGGCAAAGTGGTATTATATACCTACTCTGATCCACCCTACTTTGCTGCGGTGAGTCTACTGTTCGCGAACTACCGCCGAGCTCTGACTGCCCTCGGCGATTGGACCTGTCCCTCTGTTGATGTAATGGAGGCGGGGGTCTGGGCGGCCTATCTGATAACCATGGTCTGGGTACTCCCCGGAACTCCCCATGTAAATCATCTTGCCTGTCCCTACGGAGCTGTTCCTGACTGGTTCTCCTGATCTCCCATTGCCGCTGTCTGATGCCCTCAATATTTTGAGCAAATGTATGCACTCGGGCAATATCCATGTCCTCTCACAGAGTAGCCGTAATGCAAGTCTCAACATACTCTGGATTCAACCCCATAATGAAACAGTGTACTTTGGATGGCATGGTATCTACAAAAGCTGGCGCATACCGGGCCAAAGAATCAAACCGCAGGGCATATTCTCGAACACTCATTTCCCCCTACTCCAGGTGTAAAAACTGATCAACCCGGGCCTGTCGAATCTCCCGTGGTAGATAATGATCCAAAAAAGCCTCTGAGAAGCTGGGCCAGGTGGGAGGGGAAACATCTCTCCCTCGGGACCTCTCCCAACTCTCATACGACAGTACAACGATGTCCCGTAGTTGGAATATCGCCAATTCAACTAACTCTGTGGGTGTAGCATGCATTAACCTGAAAATCCTCTGCATCTGATCTAGGAAATCCTGGGGATCCTCCATCCGATCTGTCCCTGTAAACTGCGGGGGACTTAATGCCAGGAATTCTCGGACCCTCGAACTACCAGGTCCTCCTGATGCTTCTGCAGCGGTAGGTGGTATTGACTGGCACTGAGCAGCCATCATCTGCGCTAACATAACCACCACACTCCTAACCTCCTGGTCAGAGGGTATAGGTATAGGAACTGCCGGAGGTGGTGCCGTTCCAAGCGGCTCCTGATGTGATGGAGATTACTGAGAAGGTTGAGATGATGCCTCCATATCGCCTTCAGATCGGGTTGATTCTAATCGAGGCTGAGGCATCCTGTTGGTGCCCTCTCCTGCTGCTACATCCAATCTCCTGTCTTTCATAGGATGTCGTTGATCCGACATTTTCTATGTAAACAAAGAGTATAATAATCTTAGGGACTCAACCCTATACTGTACTGCTCTATAGCACGACTGAAAAAGAAGAAAGAGTAACCATCTTATCATGCCTTGCAGCCTCCTGCCTATAGTATGTGGTGCACAACACATCCATAGACAAGACTCTACTTAGCACGGCTTGCGCCAGCGGCTTGCAGACTCCTGGGATATGACTAAACTTTTGTGTCTAGTTGTCACCCCACCTGGAGGCATGGCGGAACACAGTGCCCTACTAGGACTTAGACTGCTAAAATAGCGAGCCTAAGCACTACGGTACCGAAGTGACTCTAACTCTGGATTCAAGAAAGCAGCGGGCTATATAACGGTTGTAACGCACTGGCCTCCGGCCGACAAGGCTGTTACACTGAATTCCTGTTATGTAGATGGCCCTATTCACATGTTGGTTAAGAATTTTAGAATACTTCCACATCTTTGGGGGAAAAAGGCCGGGGAAAGATCGGACAAGCGCCAGAGTCGGCGCGTCTTGAGAGCAAATGCGACTTATAAATCGCATTCCATGAATGCGACTTATAGATCCCAACTATATAAGCCCCCAACTTCGTTTTTAATGTTAAAATTCTTATAATTTCCAGCGAAAACAGAGAAAATCAGAGAGGAAGAGGAACTGAAGGTTTCTTGATAATTTCCGTCCGATTACGCCGTCAACCCAGCGGTCCAAACTCAATTTCCTAGTGCGGTATTAAGCAGTAGGCATTCCTACGGATTTAGTTTTGTGAAATTCGGCGAGCAAATCGTCGTGCTACCAGAGCTAAGGTAAGTGAAATTTCTCAAATTAGGTATCCAATATACTCTAACCTTAAAATGAGTATTTCTCCTTCTAGACTTTGAGAAATAGCGAGTTTTCGACCGTTTTTCGATAAGCCAAGTTTGGGTATATATCGAAAGTGATGTTTTCTTCCGAAATATTAATTGTATTTAGTTCTAATTGATATATATATATGAATGTGGTGCGAGAAATAGCAAAGGCTTGGCCGAACTCGCTGGTGTCGGACTTCGAGCGAAAGGCTATGTAAAGCTAATTCCTTCGGCAAGTTAGTAATCCAGTACAGTAGATAGCGTGATACATAGAAGAAAGAATTCAGAGTCGAGAATTGAGTTCGGTATGAGTTTGTAAGCATGTTTTTATAATATTATGATATATATTCGAGAATGAAAGTTAGTAAAAGCAATATGAGGCAGTCGGATAATATCTCAAATGCGGTATAGTTCAGTATGAGAATCAGTATAACACAGAAAATAGTTCAGAATGAGAAATCAGAATACAGATAGTATTTTCAGTTCAAACATGCTTGCTATACATGATCCTTGTTTATTGAGACTTGTTTGTGTTATGAGGGCACCCTTTGGCGTCTCGCCGCCCCCAGGTTGTGCGTAGCCGACCCCGTGAGGGTGGGGATACGCCACTCCAAGGAGTGGTATGCCGTCCGCAGAAGGACGAAGATGGGATGGAGCATTCCCCATATCAGGCTGATCAACATAGCAGTATAGCTTACCTTGTTGTGCGCTTGAGCCGGGGAGCAGATTACAGAATACGAGACACGATTACAGTTTACGATTTACGATACAAGAGTCCTTCGGGCTCAAACACGATTATTTATATCAAGGGCCATAGCCCAGTTGAAGACCCAGGGGCCGATAGAGGTGCTCATAGTTGTAGACGAGTGGAGTGACTTATTTTTGGATGGTTTTGACCCGGGTAGGGGTATTAGATTGTTTGTTGGTTGGCACCTTCCGGCTTAAGGGGGTTATTATTGGTCCTTTCTTGTTATATATATGTATATATGTTGTCTAAGCTAATAGACAGCGAATCGCCACGTCGTGGGCGCTAACTCCTGCCTTATTCTCCGATGCAAGGAAAAGCACATTTCCAAAGATTCTATCAGTTGAGGATGATTTCAAATATCTTCTACTGTTCAGGATTTCTAGTTATGTTGTTTATATTAAGTTATGATTGATTTCTTTGCATACTAGGTACGGTGAATACTTGACGCCCGTTTGGGGCTCTGCATTACTTGCCTGCAGGTACTCATAGATGAGGAGCCGATCCCCTCGTGATCTAGCCAGCGCAGAATCATCAGCTCTTGTCATTCGGAGCTTATTCAGAGGTGTAGTTCATTTTCTTTTGTTGAATAGTACGGGTAGGTGGGGCCCTATCCCGGCCATCTTATCAGTATTCTTAGAGGCTTGCAGATTGTGTATATATATCTCCCTGTGGTTGATTGTGTTGGCCGCGTGGAGCCGTTTCAGATAGTAGTGGTGACCTTGCCGGTCACGTAGGTATTCAGTATTCATTATATTGAGTTAGGAATAACTAGAACGGCATAGTGGCCTTGTGTCGGCCCGCATAGGTTTCCCTATGAGAATGATTCTGGTTAGCTGATATTGCAGTACATGTGGCTATAGGCCCAGTCGGCCAGGCTGTATTTACAGTGGTGCCATAGCCCATTGATTCCATGAATCTGAGTTAGAGCCAGCCGGGCACGAATGTGCTTAGGCACGGTAGTCTATGATCCAGGTCCTAATAGGACACCGGGTGCCAGTCATACCCCCAAGGCGGGGGCGTGACAAGCTTGGTATCAGAGCAGGTCGTATCCCAGGAGTCTGCAAGTGTGCTAAGTAAGAGTCTTGCCTATGGATGTGTTTATGCACCACATACTGTAGGCAGGAAGCACCCAAGGCATGATAGGATAGTTACTCTTTCTTCTCATTCAGTCGTGCTATAGAGGCGATGCAAGTATAGGGTTGAGTCCCTAAAACTTACCATATTCTTTGAATACAGATACAAGTCAGACCAGCGATATCCTATCCCGGGCAGAAGATCAAATATAGCACGGGGAGAGAGCACCAGCCAGTTACAAGGTAATTACAGCGACGGGGAAGAGGTATCAGGGACCTCCAATGTGATACCTTTATCGGTACCATCCTGAGTATATATCGATAACTTCATAATAGGAAGTCATAAGCATAACTTATAAATGAGTTATTTGTTAGATATATAAGATCTAGATTAGATAGACAATATTAGATAATCAGATAAGTGTGAAAGAGGGAAGTAAGGATTCCCACCTCTATCCTTTCGGATGTGGTATAGTTCCATGTGTCGTTTCGTTACGGTAGAAAAAGCCATTCCTACCCCTTAGTTTTGATCCCAGTATAGCAAAGGGCATAAGGATTGAGACGATGTTGCCCAAAGTAGGCAGTAAGTGAAAGGTGGATTGGTTGATTCGAAAAGTGTTAGAAAAGAGTAAGGAGCCATTATGATTATGTAAGTTATGCGAGCCCTTGATCTTGAAATAGAATTATATGCCCAAGTGATACTCAAATACTTCATTTCGTCTTGTTTATCCATCGATATTTGTGCATTCTCATGTAATTTGTAGTTAAAATGTGAATTTATACTAACCAACATGATTAGTGTTGTTTTGCAGGAAAAATGTAATTTTAGGAAGCTAAGATGCATGTTGGGAAATAGGAAATGGACTCGAAGTGGCTTGAGTGGAAAAAGGCCAAGGAAATGCAACAAATTAGGGGCTCCGTGATGGAGCCGTGTCACGCTGCCATCGCGGGCATTTTGTCCCGGATGATTAAAATTGGCCAAGTTCCAGTGGTTGTCCTCATTGCCTCCGTGGCATTGAACTTGTTACTGGAACATGGAAATTCCAGTGAAGGTTCGCATTAGGCCGTGACACGTTGGCCCAAGCACCGCGTTGCACGCCGTGGCACGTTGAGAAGTAAAAAGCTTAGTGATGTTTAATCCACAAATGAGTGGCTAAATTCACTTCTTCCTGAGGTTAAGAATAATTGTAGAGGATTGTAATTATTGATCATTTTGGTTTTTCATCTTTTCTTCCATGGTTGTTCTATCAATTCTTGTTCTTACTAAAGTAATGTGGGGCCAATGTTAGTAGCATATCTAAAAGTCGGTTTCATCTCGAAAGAAAGAAATTGGAAAGTTGTGAATTAGTAGGATATGATCTTTACTTAGTTTGGGAAAATTGAGAAATTGATTTACCTTCAAAATAGAAATATATACGAAAGTCGTATTAGTCAATTACGGAATCGGTTTTGTATGGCTTGAACATGAATTTCTTTTTATCACAGAAATGTAGGTGGAAGGTTCATGATTCTTAGAAGTTGGGTTAAATACGAGTTTTAATCATGAAACAATAATTCTTGACTAGCAACCGAAGGAAAAGATTAACCGTAATGTGTCGATAAATTATTTCCCTTTGCATGTTCGTTTTGGCCTCAGCATGCTCATTACTATAGTTCAAACTCAAATTGTAAATTTGTTTTAGATTAGTATGAATTAGGAAACAACTCCCAAAAATCTTCTTTAAACTGTTGTCTGCATTTTAGAGTTAGAGTTCATTAACGCTTGATTCGATTAATACCTTGGTCCAATCACAATGCCAGGATCGATACTTGGCTTACTTTAGCCATTTTACTACTTGTTCGATCACGTGCACTTGCGTGTAGTTCTCAAAAGTACCGAACAAGTTTTGCGCGCCGTTGCCGGGGACTGGCAATTGGTAAAATTGTTTTTTTAAGTGTTAGTTTACAATTTCTATATTAGTGCTGACAACTTGATCTTAACTTTGTCTTTTGCGAATGTACATTACATTTGAACAGCGGCAAGAGACAAAGACTTGGTGGATCCATCCTTAAGAGCCGGAAAGACAATTCCATCGTCAAAGGAGAAGACTCAGAGAGAAGCTGCAGTTGCTCAGACAGACAATCCTGGGCAACCACAGAATCCACCACTTGTAAGGGCAGTGTTAGTGCCCGAGGAAATGGCAGCTAGGCCAGTTCGCGAAGTAAATCCCACATGCTAACAATGTTACATCTAGCATTAGCAAACCTGATCGAGGAGGGAGGTTCGAGCTTAAACAGAATATGGTGCAATTGTTGCACACCAGCAGGCAGTTCACAGGTCTCCCTCACGAGGATCCACAACAACATCTTCAAACCTTTTTGGAGATAAGTGACACCCATCCCCGCTGGAGTGTCATCCGATTACGTCAGGATTACATTGTTCCCATTTTCACTTTTGGGAGAACAAGAGGTGGTTGAAAGCTGAGCAGCAAATTCCATCACCACTTGGGATGATCTTGCACGAAAATTTACGTGCGGTTCTTTCCATCCGGTAAAACAGCAAGACTTAGAAGTCAAAATTCTAAGTTTTAAACAAAGAGAGAGAATCTGTATCAAGCTTGGGAAGAATTCAAATCTATGTTGCAGGACTGTCCTCATCATCACCAATCCGATGATGTGCTGGTGCATACTCATAGGGGTTGGAACCCACACAAAAATTTGCTAGACTCTCAGCAGCTGGGGGACAAGCATTAGAAAAGACTATGAGGAGTTGTATACTTTGTTAAATCGTATTTCACGGGAAATCAGTGGAGTGCGGACTCTTCAGAAGGAGGAACAAGGAAAGCAGCGAGTCTTGAAGTGAATGGTTTTTACAGCTATCGCTGCACATATAGCTGCATTACAGAATCAACTCAACACCCACTTCAGCAATATGAGCTTGAATGGAGTCTCAAGCCCCGGTGAATGTAGTGCGGCAAATTTGATGTGAAGTGTGCGGCGGTAATGAACACTCAGTGATGTTGTGGTACGAATCCTAATTTAGTGAACTTTGTTGGTAATGTACAGAGAAATAATCACCAACAGTATGGCAACAATTACAACTCTAATTGGAGGAGTCACCCGAATTTCTCTGGGAGTAGTAACAGCCATCAGGGCGAGTTCGAGTCGGGGACGCGAGAGAAATCAAGGAGGGGCAACAGGAACTATCGGTCTCAATATAGAAGCAACATGCCTCCTCCACCACCATCACCCAACATTGAGGAAATGTTCAAAACGATGATAACTTACCAAGCTCAATTGCAAGCTGACTATGTGAAATTGGCAGCCGATGAGAACAATTAATTAGCTACAAAGGCCCGGAGTACAGTTTGGGCAACGCTGGAGCTCAAAACACCGGGCGCGAGGAGGACTTCACAGTGACACTGACCCCAATCCCAAGCAAGTGAATGCAATGACCACAAGGAGTGGTTTACAACTCAAGGAGGAATGAACAGAAAGACCACCTCAGCAGTCGGGAGCAACGGAGAATAGGAGGGCTTTTGATGATGAGAGGGAAGAAGGGGCGAACCGAAAGATCACCACCCCCGTTCCCTCAACAATTAAAAACACAAGGAGGAAGCGTGTTTCAAAAAGTTCATGGAGTGCTTAAGCAGTACACGTGAACACCTTTTGTTGATGTTTTGCAGGGATTGCCCGAAGTACGCAAAGTATAACAAGGACATCGTGGCGAACAAAAAGCGAGGTTATTTGGTACGCTACGGTGTCGCTTACGGAAAGTGCACTTCCCGGATACGAACAGTTGCCCACAAAGCTCAAGGACCCTGGGGCGCTTTACAATTCAAATTACAATCAGGCAGAGTATCCGAGCTCGCGGATTATGTGATTTGGGAGCGAGCATTAACTTGATACTGACATCGGTATTCAAGTTGGGGCTAGGAGTCCCTAGACCAACGGCCCGATGATCTTGCAACTAGCGGATTGTTCTTTGGCCAGATCAGATATGGCATTGTGGAGGACGTACTGGTGCAAGTAGGCCCTTTATCTTCCCAGTAGACTTCATTGTTCTGAATTTTGAGTCGGATGCGGAAGTCCCATTTATTTTGGGACGTCCTTTCTTGGCGACCGGGAAAGCTGACGATTGATAGCAGGCTGGGGCAGCTAACCATGCAGGCACACGACAAGGTGGAGGTATTCGATGTGTACAAGGCCACGAAGCCTCCGGCCGTACGAGAACTCTCAGTAATCCAGCATTAGCGATCAGCGAGGATATTGCCGGAAGTATTTGATTAGCGAAGCGGTGGGAAAAACCACCGATGGAGGATCCCCCAAAACTGGAGTTGTGGCAAAATATCAAAAGTGCCATGTTCGCAGTAAATAGGCGTCAGTATAAGCAGGACATGGGTGAGACGTTATTCAGAAGAAAACGTCCGTCACCCTGGGGATGATTGAGCTTCAAAAAAAAGGCATTCGAACGCGATGAGTAAACCGGCGCTGCGCGGGAGGCAACCCGTGAAATTATTGTAATAGACAAGTAGAATTAGTTAGTAAAAAATGAAAAAAAGAAAAGAAAAAAATATATATAAAATTTTATATTATAAAATTAATTTTGCTATTGATATTTTTTTTTTGTTTGAAACCTTTGAATTTAACCAATTTCTTGTTGTGAGATGAATTTCAGGTTGAACGGAGGGCAAAAATGCATAGGATGCGGAAAATCAGCTGAGATAAAAAAATAAAAGGTGGCAAAACAGTGAGCCACGCGTTGGCTCCGTGTCACGGAGGGTTCTCCGCGTTACCCTCCATGACGTTGAGTGCTATTTTGCGTCGGGTCACACGGGTGACCCTTGCGAAAATCTCCTTTTATCCTCGATTCCCCTCATTTTCCCCATTTTTCACTCCCTCCGCGACAAACACCCAAAAATCCCCCTTCCCCAACGTGACACGGAACTAGGGTCAATTTTCATTTAACTTTTCTTCAAGTTCATCAAATCAAAGGTACGTTCTTGAACTTCATCTCAATTCTTGCCTAATTTTTCGATTTTGAGCATGTGAGGTAGGCAAACCTTGCCCCAAGTGTAAATTGAGCTTGAATTCATTTAAGTTATTGTTGATTGATGTTCGTAGCTATCATTGTGATTGTATGAACTCGATAAATACATACTTGATCAGATTTTGTGAAATTTGTAGCTAGGGTTAGAATTTGAATACGAAGAAACTAAATGTAGTTGAAATGTGAAAAATTTTGGGTTGTGCATGTTGGGTGAGGTGAACCGTGTTGTGCTTAATGTGAATATGCTAAATAAACAATGGATTTTCGGGAGAATGAAAAAGTGATGAATTGCATAGGAATTGGTGAATTGCATAGGTTGTTGTTGGCAAAATTTTTGCTAAGTGCTATGTGATGTAATGGTAGCGATGGTGATATTTTGATTAGTTGTACGAAGTCTGAGTAGTACATAGAATTTATTCCATCGAATTATCTAAATGCACGAGGCATGTTGATTTTTTTAAAAAAGAAAGATTGTCTTGCCGATATGTTTGTAAGTGTGGCTAAAGAGAGTAAGTGTGGGGTGGCCTAGTAGCAACCTTAGTTGAAACTAATTTTGATTTGAATAACATTGAGACTATGCGTTTGATTTGACAAGAACAATGGCGAGCAGGAAAGGCAAAGGAAGCGCGCATCTACATCGGGCACCGAAAGGATCGGGCCAGGGCGACGATCCCAGCGGCACCAGCGGTTCCGCGCAGCCAACGCCGTCAATACAGAACCCGATGGGTGAGCGACGAAGGGAAGGAGTGGTACACAAAGCAAGGAGAACAAATACTTCCCGAGGCATTGCAAGGGATCCACTTGCACAGGAATTCCCCCGGATCGTACACCGGATTGACACTGCAGTGAACTTCATCTTTGAAGAGCCCAAAAGAGTGCAATCTTCATCTGATAGGAGTTCTACGCAAGTGGAACGGCGCTCGCGATCACACCGTCAAGATAAAAGGGGCAAATTGCCCTTGCTGACCCCATCACCTTAATTCCATCTTGGGGGCGTGGGACACGGAACGCCCATGTACTCCAGCGGTGAGCCTCACCCCACCATATGCAGATATCGAGGCACTCACATGCAGAGCCCGTTCTACGGCGCGGTGGAGCGGGCATAAGGAGAGGGCTGCCATCAGACACTACCCTACTCTCAAATGAACAGGGAAGCCAGGATTTGGCTCAAAATAGTTTGTTCCTGCCTGATCCCGAGGTGCACACATGACCGAGATGTCACCGAGATCGTGTGTGCTTATTTTGTCTGCGATGAAAAGTGGGGAATTAGTATTGGGGCGGTGATCATCTCCGCCATGAAGAGAGCCCGTTTGAATCAAGGGCACAGGTACGGGTTTGGTGGCTTGCTGACCACGTTCCTGCGGGCCTGGATATTGAGGAAGAAGAACCACTGGCTATATCCCGCAGATGGATAGGCGTGCCACATTGAATCTCACAAAGCAAACTTGACACCACTCACGAGGCCAGTTCTCACATAGCCGAGCGACATGCTTGGGATGATCAGTATATGGCCCGTATGTTCAGGATGCAGATGCTGTAGTTGCGCATAGGCGGGAGGCCAACAAGAGAAGATGAGATGTGGCAGTTCGACTTGGACTACCCCTTGACAAAAATGCTCGGGCTCTATGCCGAGTGGGGCCAGCTTTCATGGAGCCTGTAGATGATAATGTCCCCACCGATGAGAGACACGCCGTGAGATAAAGATGTGAGTCGAAAACTGGCCAGGCGATTCGAATATAGAGGGATGAGCAACGGCTTTGGCGAAGAAATTGAATACTTCAATTGATCGGGGAGTTTCACCACCTACTTTTGTGCTATGCTGAATTTTGTGAACACTGGGGACAATGTTCGGTTTAAGTGTGGGGTGGGGTAGTTAGGTCTTTGGTTGTTTTGTTGTTGTTATGTTCATGTTTTGTTGTTATTACTGTGAAAAATTGTGACCATTTGTGATTTTGTATTTATGTTTTGTATTGTAAATCGGTGTTGTAATTAATGTGAAGCTGTTGTGTGCTGTGTGGAGTTGTTGTTAGATGGTTGTGTAATACTTTTGTTTTATAAGAAATTATTGATATTTTTAAAAAATTTCATTGAATTATTTTTATGATTGGGTTTCTCGGCGTTTATTTTCGGTGCTTTTATTGAGAATAGTCCCATTGAACCGAAGTCGTAAATAGTGACCGTTCCCTATGATGGATGGATGATGACCGTCTTAAGGGAAATGTAGTCAATAGGAGTAGTTTTTTTCGTTCTTTTATTTGTCTTTTGTTTGTTTGTATCCCAAACGTGTCGCTACTTTATGGTTCGAAAATCTTGTTGCGTGTTGTACATGATATTTAGAATGCAAAGGTGATTCTTATAAAAACATGCAACTTTGTAAGCATGTTGAAGTGCACCTAGGCCATAGAGTTCGATTCAGTGTAATTGAGGCTTAATGTTTGAATTCCTGGTAATTAGCTGATTGAAGAGTCCGTGAATATGTCTTGAGTTGAGCATGTGCAATGAGTGTGTGGTGAGGTTTTGATTATTCCATGCTATTGTGAATTGTCTAGAACTTGCCTGGTGTGTGTACGAAACAGAAATAAAGGATGTGTAGTGTAGGAAAGGATGTAGGCATTTCTTTGATCTAACCGAAAGTTTTTGTTATCATACCCACCTTGAATGTACATCCTAGTTAATCCATTGAGCCTTTAGCCTATTTTTTTTTTCTTTTGTCGAAAAGGTACAAGCCGAGCTTAACCCCTTCTTTTCATTATCCGTGAATTTGATCCAAAACCTTAAGCGCTCAAGAAAAATAATTTTCCCACAGTGTCAGAAGTGAGACTTGTGAAAGAAAGAAAAAGTTAGTAGTGAAAGCAAAGAAAAGGTCAAAGGTGCACTTGTTGGATTTAAATAAAATGAAGATGTATAACTAATCTTTGTTATTAAGTCGAGTGTGCTTAAAGAAATGGGGACACAAAAATAAACAAAGACTTCAAGAATGGGAGGATGAAGGAAGAAACAATACCCATAATGTTGGTGGGATGTATTGAAAAGCGCTTAAGGATACTGGTGCTATTATTGGTTAGCCCGGTATTTACTAGTTCCTTAGCTTACATTACAACCCGTTAAGTCCTACGTGATCTTACATCACAGCGTCCTTATATTCGTGAGCAATATACACTAGAGCAAGCCTATGGTTCATGACATGATGCATGTGAATTCTTTGGGAGAGAGAGAAATCGTGTTCATATGCCCCTGCATGTAATGTTTAGAGATCATGTGATTGAAAAATTCTCTTGTGTTGTGAGGCACATGCTTGACAAGAAAGTGATTTTCGTGTCGGATATCTTGATCAGCTGATTTGCATGGGTTGCGATATCCAGTCGATTCTTGAGTCTAGAGTCTTTTAATGTGTTGAATATCATTGTATTGATGAAGCTAATGTTTTTTCTTGATGATTTGCTATATTAAATAATCGGTATAACCGTAGCTTGGTGTTAAGCCAAAGTAGCTAAGCGTGGGTGTAACTTGCATGAGATGTGAGATTATTGTTTGGACGAACAAGGATTTAAGTGTGGGGTAGTGATCTTGGGCCCAAATTATATCTTTAAGTGATACTCAAATGCTTCATTTCGTCTTGTTTATCCATTGATATTTACTTGCATTCTCATGTAATTTGTAGTTAAAATGGCAATTTATACTAACCAACATGATTAGTGTTGTTTTGTAGGAAAAATGTAATTTTAGGAAGCTAAGATGCATGTTGGAGAAATCGAAGGAATGGACTCGGAAGCGGCGATGGAAAAACCAAGGAAATGCAGCAAATTAAGGAGCTGCGATGGAGCCGTGTCATACTGCCATCGCTTGAAGCATTGCGGATGATTAAGAATGGCCATGTTCCAGTGGAGGTCCGCGTTGCCTCCGTGGCACGTTGGACTAATTACCTGGAACATGGAATTCGATGAGTTCGCACTGGAGCCGTGGCACGTTGAGGAGTAAAAGCTGGAGGACCGGATTCAAGTAAGGGTCCGCATTTGTGCCGTGTCACGGAGGCAGTGCTCCGCGATGCACTCCGTGACACGTTGCTTGTTATTTCGGGAAAAAATCCCACTAGTATAAATAGCACACTTAGGTTCATTTTTTTAGTATTTTGACTTAGTTGAGCAGGGCGTGGGTTACGAGGCGGAGGTTGAGGCCCGAAAATCTTAGGGTTCTTCTCTATCTCCTTCTCCTTTATTTCAATTGTTTGTATGATTTACACTCATTTGATCGATGTTCAATCCACATAAATGAGTGGCTAAATTCACTTCTTGCTGAGGTTTAGAACAATTGTAGTGGAAGATAGCAAAATTGATCATTTTGGTTTTTCATCTTTTCTTCCATAGTTGCTTCTATCAATTCTTGTTCTTACTGCATTAATGTGTGGCCAATGTTAATGTATATCTAAAGTCAGTTTCATCTCGAAAGAGAAAGAAATTGGAAAGTTGTGAATTGATAGGATATGATCTTTTCTTTGTTTGGGAAAATTGAGAATTGATTTACCTTCGGAGGCAAAAATATATACGAAAGTCGTATTAGTCAATTACGGAATCGGTTTTGTATGGCTTGAACATGAATTTCTTTTTATCACAGAAATGTAGGCGGAAGGTTCATGATTCTTAAAGTTGGGTTAAATACGAGTTTTAATCCATGGCAATAATTCTTGACTAGCAACCGAAAGGTTAACCAAATTGTATCGATAAATTACTTCCCTACAAGTTCGTTTAGCCTCAGCATACTCATTACTATAGTTCAGACTCCATTATGCATTTGTTTTAGATTAGTATAAATTAGGAAACAAACTCCCAAAAATCTTCTTTAAACTGTTGTCTGCATTTTTAGAGTTTAAGTTCATTGACACTTGATTCGATTATTACCTTGGTCCGGTCCTGTAGGATCGATACTTGGCTTGCGCAGGCATTTTACTACTTGTTCGACCACGTGCACTTGCGTGTAGTTCTTAAAAGACCCGAACAAGTTTTGGTGCCGTTGTCGGGGACTGGCAATTGGTAAAATTGTTTTCTTAAGTGTTAGTTTACTATTTCTATATTAGTGCTGACAACTTGATCTTAGCCTATCTTTTGCCGATATTGAATTCTGTTGAACACTGGCAAGAGACAAGGAGCTGGTGGATTCATACTTAGAGCCGGAAGACAATTCCATCGTCAAGGAAAGCTCTAGAGAAAAGAGCATGGTGCTCGAGACGGACAATCCCTGGATCAACCACATATCCACCACTTGTAAGAGGCAGTATTGAGTACTTGAAATGGCAGCTAGGCCGGTTCGCGAAGTGGCAATCCCACATGCTAACAACGTTACATCTAGAATTCGCAAACCTGAGCCAGGAGGGAGGTTCGAGCTTAAACAGAATATGATGCAATTGTTGCACACCAGCGGGCAATTCACATGTCTCCCTCACGAGGATCCACAACAACATCTCCAAAACTTTTGGAGATAAGTGACACCCATCCCCGTTGGGTGTCATCCGATTACGTCAGGCTTACATTGTTCCCATTTCACTTTTGGGAGAAGCAAAGAGGTGGTTGAAAGCTGAGCCACCTAATTCCATCACCACTTGGGATGATCTTGCACGGAAATTTACGATACGGTTCTTTCCATCATTAAACCAGCAAGACATAGAAGTCAAATTCTAAGTTTTAAACAAGAGAGGAGGAGGAGAATCTCTGTATCAAGCTTGGAAAAGATTCAAATCTATGTTTGCGGGATTGTCTCATCATCACCAATCCAATGATGTGCTGGTACATACTTTCATAGGGGTTTGGAACCCCACACAAAAAATTTTGCTAGACTCGAGTACGAGGACAAGCATTAGAAAAGACTTATTAGGACACGTATGCTTTGTTAAATCGTATTTCCCCGGGAAATCCAGAGTGGAATGCGGACTCTTCAAGAGGAGGAACAAGGAAAGCAGCAGGAGTCTTGGAAGTGGATGGTTTCGGCTATCGCTGCACGGATAGTTGCGTTACAGAATCGACTCAACACCCACTTTAGAAATATAGAGCTTGAATCAGTCTCAAACCCCAGGTGAATGTAGTGGCAGATTTGGTGTGGTGTGTAGCGGTAATGAACACTCAGTTTGAAGTGTTGTAGATGCGAATCTGATTGATGAACTTTGTTGGTAATGTACAGAGAAATAATCACCAACAGTATGGCAACAACTACAACTCTAATTGGAGGAGTCACCCGAATTTCTCCTGGGGTAACAGCCATCAGGAGCAGAGTTCAGTCGGGGACGCAGCGAGAGAAATCAAGGAGAGCGGCCAGAACTATCGGTCTCAATATAGAAGCAACAATGCACCTCCTCCTACCATCACCCAGCATTGAGGAAATGTTCAAACCGATGATAGCTAACCAAGCTCAATTGCAGGCTGACTATGTGAGTGGCGACGATGGGCTCATCAGTTAGCTACAAAGGAAGCATTGGGTACAGTTTGGGCAACTAGCTGGAGCTCAAAACACCAGGCACGAGGAGGACTTCCTAGTGACTCTGACCCCCAATCCCAAGCAAGTGAATGCAATGACCACAAGGAGTGGTTTACAACTCAAGGAGAATTGGAGCAGAGAAAAGGCCTCGGGCAGTGAGAGCCATGGGAAGGCTGAGAGGAGCACGGTGATGAGAGGGGAAGAAGGAAAGTGAGCCAGAAGATCACCACCCCCTTCCCTTATAGATTAAAGAAACACAAGGAGGAAGCGTGTTTCTAAAAGATCATGGAGGTGCTTAAACGAGGTACATTAATTTACCTTTGTTGATGTTTCATAGGGGAGTGAAATGCATAAAGTATATCAAGGACATCGTGGCGAACAAAAGCAGGTTGACTGAGTACGCTACGGTGTCTCTTACGGAGGAGTGCACTTCCCGTCTGAGCAGGTTGCCCACAAAGCTCAGGACCACAGAACTTTAATTCAAATTACAATCGGGCAAAGTATCCGAGCTCGCGGATTATGTGATTTGGGAGCGAGCATTGACTTGATGCCGACATTGGTATTTGATGGCCTGAAGTGTACGAATTCGTGCAAGTAATATAGTGGCTCTTTTTAAGAACCGAAATGTCCGAACCCACAAGGACGGGACTACGGGGTGAAACCTTTTCAAGTGTTAATTTACGAAGCTATGATAGTGAAGACAACGATTGTAAAGAATGTTTATATTTTGAAACTAATTTTATACTAGTAAATATTTATACAGTTGAGTCTGAACTATGAATGTGAGCATGCTGAGGCTAAAAACTAACATGTAGAGAAATTAAATATCGATATACATGGTTTATCTTTTCTCCGGTTGCTAGTCGGAACTTATAACCTATGAGTTAAAACTCTCATATTTAACCCAACTTAAGAATCATGAACCTTCCCACCTACATTTACGTGATAAGAAGAAATTCAAGTTCTAGCCATACAAAACCGATTCCACATGACTAATACGACTGTCGGGTATATTTCTATCCAGATGAGTAAATCAATTCCCAATTTTCCCAAACCAAGAACAGATCATATCCTATTAATTCACAACTTTCCAGTTTCTTGCCCTCTCGGGTGAAACCGGACTTTTTGGATTTACATTAACATTGGCCAGGATATTAACGTAGTAAGAACAAGAATTAAATAGAACAACCATAGAAGAAAAGATGAAAGTAACGGATAATCAATAATTACGACTAGCATTACAATAGTTCATAACACCGGCCAAGAAGGGAATTAGCCACTCATTTGTGGATTGAACATCATTAAATGAATGGAAATTATGCAAACAATTGGAAGAAGAAAGGGATAGAGAAAACCTAAGAATTTTCGTCCTCAAAGCGCACTGCAACCCACGTTCTTGCTCCACCAAGTCGAGAATAATTAAAAATGAACCTAAGTGTTCTATTTATACTAGGGATAATTTTTCCCGGAATAACAAGCAACGTGTCACGGGTATCGCGGAGCACTGCCGCTGTGACACGGTGCACCAACTACCAAACTCCCAAAGTAGCCGCCAGAGTGGCTCCTTGCGTGGCACGGCATGCAACGCAGGCATGCCCCGGCGTGCCACGGTGCAATCGCGGACCCTCTCTGGAATAGCAAGGTCTGGAAATTAATTCCAACGTGCCACGGCGATCCTCGCGGACCCTCACTGGGAATTTCTCGAATTTACAACTCCCGGAGCGGCCATCCCCGATGGCGGCGTGTCACGGCTCCATCGCGGAGCCTTAATTCCTTGCTTCTCCACACCTTCCTTTGCCGTTCCCGAGTTCATCTCCGATTTCTCCCAACATGTCATTTATCTCCATCAAAAGCATGTTTTCACCGCAAAACAACGCTAATCATGTTGGTTAGTATAAAATCACACTTCCGCATAATTTACATGAGAATGTACAAAAATTTTAAGACCGAAAACAAGAGCCCACTTCACACGTTTGAGTATCAATTTGGCATATAAATATGCCCCTTATCGGTATTCAAGAAGTTGGGGCTAGGAAGTCCTAAACCAACGGCTTGATGTGATCTTGCAACTAGCGGATCGTTCTTTGTAGATCGAGATGGCATTGTGGAGGACGTCTTTGGTGCAAGTGCTCCCTTATCTTCCCGGTAGACTTCGTCGTCTTGGATTTTATTGCACGGTCTGGAAGTCCCATTTATTTTGGGACGTCTTTCTTGGCAATCAGACGGCGGGTGTTGTAGCTGCAGGGCAGCTAACTATGCGGGCACATGACAAGAATGAGGTATTTGATGTATCTAAATCCATGAAGCTTCCGACCATACATGAGGAGCTTTCGGCAATCGGTAATGCTTGATTGAAGCGAGAAATTCATCAGGTGTTGAATCTCAAGACCTATTGGAAAGAAGCGTTGATGAACTTCGATCATTTCGGAGCAGAGTGCTTATGAGGTGGTAAAAATGTTGAATGAGCCATAAAAAGCTATCCCGGGAAGCAAGAATTTCGAAGCCATAATGAGGTCTCTGGAACCATTGTCAAAACCATCTGTGAGACGCACAAAGCTGGAATTGAAAGCATTGCCTCCCATTTAAAATATGTCTTTTGGGAAATATGATACTTTGCCAGTCATCATCTCAGCGAATTGACGGAGGCACAGGAAAGAAGCATTAGTGGTCCTCAGAAGAAGGAAGAAAGCAATGGGCTGGCAAATGTCAGATATTCGGGGTATCAATCAGTTTTACCCTGAAAATTTTCCATGTGAGGCGGGCAAAGCCAACTGTTCAGCCTCAACGAAGGTTGAATCCGGCGATGAACGTGGTTAGGTAAGAAATAATTAAGTGGCTTGATGCAGGTAGTGGTCTACCCTATTTCGGACAGCGAATGGGTCGGCCCCGTTCAGTGTGTCCCAAAGAAGGGAGGGATGACCGTGGTCACCAATGAAAAAATAGGTTGATCCCTACACGAACCGTCACAGGCTGGCGGATTTGCATGGACATGAAGCTCAATGAAGCCACACAGGGAAAGATCACTATCCTATCCCGTTCATTGATCCAGATATTGGACGGAGTGGCTGAACAAGAATATTATTGCTTCCTTGATGGGTACTGGCTACTGCCAAATAGCCATAGCACCGGAAAGTAGGGAGAAGACTACTTTCACATGTCCTTATGGGACATATGCTTTTAGGCGGATGCCATTTGGTTTATGCAATGCACCCGCCACATTCCAGAGATGCATGATAGCAATCTTTCACGACATGGTGGATGATTTCTCTGTTTTCAGTAATTCGTTTGCTACTTGTTTTGCGAGAATCTTGGCCGAGTGCTAGCTCGGCGCGAAGAATCCAACCTTGTACTCAACTGGGAGAAATGTCATTTCTTAGTCAAGGAGGGTATCGTCCTTGGCCATAAAGTGTCTTGCAAGGTGTTGGAGGTTGATTGTGCTAAGATCGAGTTATTGAGAAGCTACCACCACGTATCGGTGAAGGGTGTTCGCGGTTTCTCGGGCATACGGGGTTCTACAGACGGTTCATCAAAAACTTCTCCAAAATTTCTAAACCATTATGCAGATTGCTAGAAAAAGAGGTGAAGTTCGAGTTTGATGATGAGTGTGTCAAAGCATTCGAAGAGTTGAAGCAGAAATTGATAGAAGCACCTATCATTATTTCTCCGGATTGGGAACAACCATTTGAACTGATGTGTGATGCAAGCATTGTGGCTGTGGGAGCTGTATTGGGGCACCGGAGGAATAGAATCTTTCATTCTATTCATTATGCAAACAAAACACTGTTACTGCACAAAGAAGTAATTATACAGTCACAGAAAAAGATGCTAGCATTTGGTGTTTGCTTTTGATAAGTCGGGTCCTATTTGGTGGGTTGCGGAGTGGTGTATGCGATCCTTAGAAAGTCGGTATACATTTAACAAGAAGGATGCAAAGCCTAGGCTGATCAGATGGATCTTGTTGTTGCAAGAGTTCGACCTAGAAATTAAGGACAAGGGCGAATCAAGTGGCAGATCACCTATCGCGGTGGAAATTCGGTCGCATGTGAAGGAAGGTGACAACATCAAAGAGGAGTTCCCGGATGAACAGCTCTTGGCAATAGGGGAAGCTAAGGTTCCCTGGTATGCAGACATAGTGAACTTGCTAGTGGATGGAGTCTATCCACCGGAGGCTACGGCTCGCGAGAGAAAAAGTTGAGGCATGATTGCCGGTTTTTTATTTGGGATGAGCCATATTTGATACTAGCCGGGAAGGATCGGGTTGCGAGAAGATGCATCTCGGAGAGCCAGATTGCGAGAGGTTTTGAGGAGTTGTATCTCTTCATTGTATGGAGGCACCACGGAGGCGAGCGGACAGTGCACAGGTGCTACAGTCAGAGTTTCTTTTAGCCTACACTGTTGAGACTCTATAGCATACGTCAAAATGTGCGATAATGTCATGAGACGAACAGTGATAGGAGCAAGAGATGTATTGCGAAATGTACTAGAAGTGGATACCTTTGATGTATGGGGCATAGATTTCATGGGCCCGTTCCCCCCGTCATTTGGTAATCGTTACATCTTGGTGGCCGTTGATTATGTATCAAAGTGAGTTGAAGCAATAGCTTTACCCAGGAATGACAACAAGGTGGTAACAAAATTTGTGAAAAAACATTTTCACTAGGTTCGGAACACCCCGAGCCATTATCAGTGATGGAGGGGCTCATTTTGTCAATTCAAGTTTCAAGAAGCTGCTAGCTAAGTATGGGGTACGCCACAAGGTGGCAACAACATATCATCCCCAAACTAGTGGGCAAGTGGAAGTGTCGAACAAGAAGTAACAGAAGCAGATTCTCGGAAACGGTGAATGCACAATGCTGGTGATTGTTCAAGCAAACTCAGCGATGCGTTGTGGGCATACAGAACTGCAACACAAGACACCAGCAGGAACCTCTCCGCCTGGTGGTCTATGGAAAAGCGTGTCATCTGCCGGTGGAGCTAGAGCACCGAGCTTTGGGCCATGAGGAAATTGAATATGGACTTGGAGCTAGCGAGGCAAGAAGGCTGATGCAACTCAGCGACTCGAGAGTTTCGTTGGCATGCTTATGAGAGTGCCAAGTACTACAAAGAGAAAACAAAGAGGTGGCACGATAAGCATGTGGTGCATCATATTTTCGAGCTAGGGTAGAAAGTGTTGCTCTTCAATTCAAGATTGAAGATTTGTTTCGGGGAAATAACGGTCCAAATGGTCAGGGCCGTTTGAGGTAGTGAGAATGACTCCGCACGGGGTAGTAGAGTTGTGGCAAGAAGATCAAGAGCCACGTTCTTAGTCAATGAGCAGCAGTGTAACATTACTGGGGTGAGGACGGTGAGTCGAGGAAAGCGTCTTGTCACCCTGAGGATGATTGAAAGCTTAATGATGTCGAGCATGACGGTAAACCAGGCGCTGCACGGGGAGGCAACCCTTGAAATTGTTGTAATAGATAAATAGAATTAGTTAGTTAAAGAAATAAAGAAAAAAATTATATAAAAATGTAAATAAAACAAAAATATTGTCTTTGTGTTTGAAACCTTTGAATTTAACCAATTTCTTGTTGTGAGATGAATTTCAGGTTGAACGGAGGGCAAAAATGCAAGGATCGCAAAGGAAAAATTGAGGTAAGATAAAAAATAAAAGGTGGCAAAGCAGTGAGCCAACAGTTGGCTCAAAGTGTCCTGAGGTGCTCCGCGTTACCCATCGTGACACGTTGAAGCCTATTCCAAGTTTTTAAAAATTCCAGAATGACGATGGCTCCGTGTCACGAAGAGGTGTGCTCGCGTTACCCTCCGTGACACGTTGAGTGCTATTTCGCGTCGGGTCACCCAGGAATGCAGGTGACCGCATGAAAATCACCTTTTAACATCGAAATCACTCATTTTTCCCATTTCCCACTCCCCTCCGCGACAAACCCCCTAAAATCCCTCCTTCCTCAACGTGACACGGACCTAGGATCAAAAAATTTCTTCAACTTTCTTCGATATCATCAGTTAAGTATGTTCTTGAACTCAACCTCAATTTTGCTTTAAAAGTTTCGATTTTGAGCATGTGAGGTGAAGTAAACCTTGCCTAAGTGTAAATTGAGCTTGAATTCATTTAATTTATTGTTGATTGACATTCGTAGTATCGTTGTGATTATATGAACTCGATAAATACATGTTGGATTGAATTTTTGCGAACTTGCTAGCTAGGGTTGGTGTGGGAAAAGTTAAATTGAGTTTGAAATGTGAAAATTTTTTGGGTTGTGCATGTTGGGTGAGGTGAATTGTGTTGTGCTTAATGTGAATATGCTAAATAAATAATGGATTTTCGGGAGAATGAAATTGTTAATATGCATAGAAATTGGTGAATTGCATAGGTTGTTGTTGAGAGAAATTTTGCTAAGTGTTATGTGATGTAATGGTATCGATGGTGATATTGTGATTAGCTGTATGAAGTCTGAATAGTACATAGAATTTATTCATCAAATTATCTGAATACACGAGGCATGTTGTTGTTTTTATGTAAATTGGAAAAAAGAGGATTGTCTTGCCGCCAATGTTGTAATTGTGGCTTAAGACTAAATGTGGGGTGGCCTAGATTAACCCAACTTGGTAGAAGCTAATTTTGATTTGAATAACATTGGGACTGTCTGTTTGATTTGACAGGAACAATGGCGAGCAAGCAAGACAAAGGAAAGGGCGCATCTACATGGGCGCCGGGAGAAAAAGGATCAGACTGGGGCAGCAGTCGGCAACGCAGCTTCAGCCGGTTCCGGTCGCGACCGCGCCCGTCATGCGAACCCGATGGAGTGGCCGACGAAGGGAAGAAGTGGTACACAAAGCACAAGGAGAACAAATACTTCCTCGAGAGCACATTGCAAGGGAGCCACTTGCACAGGAATTCCCCCAGAATTGTACACCGGATTTACGCTATCAGGGTTTGAACTTCATCTTTGAAGAGACCAAGGAGTGCAATCTTCAGTTGATTTGGGAAGTTCTCATAAGCGGAACCCGACACTCCACGATCCCGTCAAGATAAGGGCAAGTGATTCACTTTTGAGCCCCATCACCTGAATGCCATCTTGGGGGCGCGGAACACGAACGCCCATGTACTCCGGCAGCTGAACATAACTCCACCATATGCGGATATCAGGCACTGCAGCCGTGAGCCCGTTCCCAACTTGATGGAGCAGGCATAGAGAGGGCTACATGGATTGCCTACTCTCAAATGAACGGGAAGCTAGGATCCGGCTCAAAATTGTGTGTTCCTGCCTGATCCCGAGGGGTGCACATGACGAATGTCACACGGGATCGTGTGTGCTGGGTCTATGCCCTGATGAAAGGGCTGGGAATTAATGTTGGGGCGGTGATCATCTCCGCCATGAAGAAACCCATTTGCATCAAGAACGCAGTGCGGAGTTTGGTGGCTTGGCGACCCGTTCTCGAGGGCTTGGATATTGAGAAGAGGCCTGGACTACATCCCGCGAATCAGATGGCGTGCCGTGGACGTCATAAATACCAAGGCACCCGACACCACTCATAGGCCAGTTCTCACACTAGCCGAGCGACATGCCGGGATGATTAGTATATGGCCCGCATGTTCGGGATGCGATCTTCCCGGTTGCGCACTGGCGGGAGGCCAGCAACGAAGATGAGCATGGCAGCTGCGGCTTGGACTACCTTCATCGAAAATCACTGGGGGCTCGCTGCAGTGGGCCTTTTTGTGGAGCCTGTAGATGATAATGTCCCCACCGATGAGAACACGCCGTGAGACTCGGATATTGAGTCAGATGAAAACCGGTGGGGCGGTCAGATATGGGGGATGAGGCAACGGCTTTTTGTGAAGAAATTGAATACTTCGATTGATCGGGGAGTTTCACCACCTACTTTTTGTGCTATGCTGAATTTTGTGAACACTGGGGATAGTGTTCGGTTTAAGTGGGGTGGGAGTAGTTAGGTCTTTGATTGTTTTGTTGTGCACATTGAAAAAATTGTGACCTTGTGATTTTGTGTTTATGTTTGTATTGTAAATCGGTGTTGTAATTAATGTATTTGTTGTGTGTTATTTGTGGAGTTGTTTGTTGGCGGCCTATGTAAGTATTTTTGGTTTTTATCAAAAATTATACGATATTTTAAAAAATTTAGTTAGATTATTTTATGATTGGGTTTCTCGCGTTTGTTTTCGGTGCTTTTACGAGAATAGTCCCATTATTGAACCAAAGTCGTAAATAGTGACCGTTCCCTATGATAGATGGATGACGACAAATGCTTAAAGGAAATGTAGTCGATAGAGTAGTTTTTCTTTCGTTTATTTTTCTTTTATTTGTTTGTATCCCCGTATTTGCTACTTTATGGTTTTGAAATTCTTGTTGCGTGTTGTACATGATATTTAGAATGCAAAGGTGATTAAGTATGAAAGCATGTAACTTTGTAAACATGTTGAGATACCTAGGCCATAGAAGTTCGATTCAGTGTGATTGAGGCTTAAAAGTTTGAATTCTTATGAGTAGCTGATTGAAGATTACGTGAATATGTCTTGAGTTGAGCATGTGCAATGAGTGTGTGGTAAGATTTCGATTATTCCATGCTATTATGAATTGTCTAGAACTTGCCTGGGGTGTGTACGAAACGAAATGAAGGATGTGTATTGTACGAGAGGATGTAGGCATTTCTTTCATTTAACCGAAAGTTTTTCCATTATCTTTACCTTGAATGTACATCTAGTTAGCCATTGAGCCTTTAGCTGTTTTATTTCTTTCGTCAAAAAGGTACAAACCGAACTTAACCCCTTCTTTCATTATAAGTAATTTGATCCAAAATTCTTAAGCGCTCAAGAAAAATAATTTTCCCACGGTGTCCAGGAGTGAGAATGGTGAAAAGAAGAAAAAGCGGAAGTGGTGAAAGTAAAGAAAAGGTCAAAAGGTGCCTGCTATAAATTAAATAAAATAAAGATGTATAACTAATCTTTATTGTGTCGAAATTATTAGCAAAGAAATGGGGACAAAAATGAAGAAAGACTTCGAAATGGGAGGATGAAAGGAAAACAATGCCCATAATGTTGGTGGGATGTATTGAAAAGCGCTTAAGGATACTGAATTGCTATTATTAGTTGTAGTATTTACTAGTTCCTTAGCATTACAACCCGTTAAGTCCCTATGTAATCTTACATCACGCGTCCTTATATTAGTGGAGTAGCCCATTAGAGGCAAGCCTATGGTTCATGATATGATGCATGTGAATTCTTTGGGAGAGAGTGCGAAATCGTGTTTATATGCCCCTGCATGTAATGCTTTTGAGTTCATATGATTGAAAAAGGGAAATTCTCTTGTGTTGTGAACACATGCTTGACGAAGATTAATTTCGTGTCGGATATCTTGATCGCTGATTTACATGGGATTTTGCTGATATCGAGTTGATTCTTGAGTGTAGGAGGTCTTGATAGTGTTGAATGTCATTGTATTGATGAGACTATGCATGTTTTCTTGATGATTTGCTATATTAAATAATCCCGGTATAACCGTAGCGAATTGTCGAGGCAAAGTAGCTATGCATGGGTGTCAATTGCATGAGATGTGAGATTATTGTTCGAGGACGAAAAAGGTTTTAAGTGTGGGGTAAGTGATCTTGGGCAGAATTATATGCCCAATTGATAACAAATGCATAAAAAATTAAAATAGAGAAAATAGAATATATATATATATTCTCATGTAATTTGTAGTTAAAATGCGAATTTATACTAACCAATATTATTAGTGTTGTTTTGCAGGAAAAATGTAATTTTAGGAAGCTAAGATGCATGTGGGAGAAATCAGGGAATGGACTCGGAGCGAGCGTGGAAAAGGCCAGAAATGCAACAGAATTAAGGGCTCCCGCGATGGAGCCGTGTCCGCATGCCATCGCGAGCATTCTGCCCCGGATGATTAAATTGGCCAAGTTCGGTGAAGGTCCGTGTTGCCTCCGTGGCACGTTGGACCCAATTACCTGGAACATGAAATTCCAGTGAAGGTTCGCGTTGGGCAGTGGCACGTTGGCCAAGCCCCGCGTTGCACGCCGTGGCACGTTGAAGATGCATGGAGGACCAGATTCCAGTAAGGGTCCGTGTTTGTGCCCTGTCACGGTGGCGGTGCTCCGCGATGCCTCCATGACGCGTTGCTTGTTATTCAGCGGAAAAAATTCCCACTGTTATAAATAGCACACTTAGGTTCATTTTTAATTGTCGACTTAGTTGAGAGCAGGGCGTGGGTTACGAGGCGATTGAGGGACGAAAATCTTAGGGTTCTTCTCTATCTCTTTCTCCTTTTATTTCAATTGTTTGTATGATTTACACTCATTTGATGATGTTCAATCCATAAATGAGTGGCTAAATTCGCTTCTTCGAGGTTAAGAACAATTGTAGTGGAATGTAACTATTGATCATTTTGGGTTTTCATCTTTTCTTCCATGGTTATTCTATTAATTCTTGTTCTTACTGCATTAATGTGTGGCCAATGTTAATGTATATCTAAAAAGTCGGTTTCATCTCGAAAGAGAAGAAATTGGAAAGTTGTGAGTGATAGGATATGATCTTTTCTTAGTTTGGGAAAGTTGAGAATTGATTTACCTTTAGAATAGAAATATATCTGAAAGTCGTATTAGTCAATTACGGAATCGGTTTTTTTATGGCTTGGTATGAATTTCTTTTTATCACGAAATGTGGTGAGTTCATGATTCTTAAGTTGGGTTAAATACTAATCCATAGGCAATAATTCTTGACTAGCAACCGAAGGAAAGGTTAACCAAATTGTATCGATAAATTACTTCCCTACATGTTCGTTTAGCCTCGGCATGCTCATTCTATAGTTCAGACACAAATTGTACATTTGTTTTAGATTAGTATAAATTAGGAAACAAACTCCCAAAATTCTTCTTTAAACTGTTGTCTGCATTTTAAGAGTTAAAGTTCATTGACACTTGATTCGATTATTACCTTGGTCAGTCCTATGGGATCGATACTTGGCTTACTTGAGCCATTTTACTACTTGTTCGACCACGTGCACTTGCGTGTAGTTCTCAAAAGTACCGACCAATAGGTTGCCCTATATGAGAATGATTCTGGTTGCTGATATTTGATGCGGTGGCTATAGGCCCAGTCGACCGGGAGAGCTGTATTTACGGCCGTTATATAGCCCGTTGATTCTATGAACCTGAGTTAGAGCTTGACCAGGAGGCACCAGATGTGCTTAGGCACAGTAGTCACCCAGTCCAGGTCCTAATAGGGCACCAGGTGCCAGTCGCCACCCCCAAGGCGGGGGCGTGACAAAGGCCTATAGCCACTGTAGGATATAACGACTAACGGAGAACAACCAACTACAAGGGATCCTATGCGGGCCGACAATGCCACCATCTTTGACTCTAGTTATATCGAGAAATGAAATCAAACACTAAACTAATCTATGACCGACAAGCCCATCAATCAACAGATACACAAGGCCCCACACAGCCATCACATACGTTCTGAAACACATGTATGGCCCCACACGATCATTACATCTAACCACGGGAATATATCCAATGCAAGCACAGCAAGGAATAATAAGATCAGTGAGGCAGGGCCCCGTCCTACCCATACTGTACAAACAAAAGAAGTAAACCTCTGTCTTTAAGCTCGGATGAAAGGAGCTGAAGGCTCTGTATCGCTGACTGGAACTACGAGGATCTGCTCCTCATCTATGATTACCTGTGAGCAAGTAATACCTTTTAAAAAGGGCGTCAGTACCGCGAGTGCCGAGTATCACGAACAAAAACTGAAAATAATGAAAGTAAATAATGAAACTGAATGTAACTGGAGCAAGACTGGCGGGCGGAATAGTGGGTTGGACTAACCTTAACTATTCTGAAAAGAGTAGGAGTCATACCTGGTAACTTGATGTCCTACTATCTATCTAACCATAACTAAATAACATGACATAACACAACATAAACCTTACCTGGCCCCCATAAGTCGGAAGGTGAAATCATCACAATCTATTTACCCCTACCCAGGTCATACCACATCACCTAGTAGCTATAAGCATCTTGCCGATCCCTTGGGTATGCGGCTTAGGCCTTGGAGCTCCCAGCTATAGTTATACCTGAGTCAGGAGGACTCCACCAAATCAAACCCCGGGCACCAAGCGCTGTGAGGTAATATCCAAAAGCAAACCGAGAAAATATGGGAAGCTGACATCCCATCTTCGTCCCTAGCGGACGGCATGCCACTCGTAAGCGGCGTATCCTCGCCATCACAGCGGACGAGTCGGCTCCGGCTATTAACCACTGAAAGTCACGGAAGCTAGAGTAATCCAGCCCAAAAATATTGTCAGACTCACTTGAATAACAATGATTGCATATAATACATACTGAATCGATAATAATAATATAATCTCTGATATGTTTATGCGAATCTCATACTAAAGCATGATATAACATTTTGAAGATAATCTCTTGGGACTTATGTAGTTTTACTAAGTTTCATGCTAAACGCGATATATGATATTTCTAACGTACTTTATAGATTTCATCTTGATCATAGCTATATTGTTTAGAAATACTCTACTGGAATATCTTGTTTTATATAAGTTATTAACTTCTTTGAAAAGCTGGCTTCTACCTCTTTGCTGGTTTCTTTGATTAACTAGCCAGAGTTCGACTAGTGTTAACTATTCTCTCCCCAACTGTAATCATATTCACGAAGGAATAAAATTAACTTCATTATTATACGGGAAAAACAATACTATATATATAACTTACTGACTATTCTTCGACCTATTGAAGAAAGATGGCTCATAATTTCTCGGAAGTCTAACTCATAATTTCTCGGAAGTCTAGAAGGGAGAAATACTCACTTTAAGCCTGGGAGTGTATTAACACTAGTTTGGAGCAATTCCAATCACTTTGACTCGGTAGGACAATTCACCGGGTGATTTTCGCGAAACTAACTCCGTAGAAATGCTCCCTGCAGCCTTATACTTCGATACCCGAAGTTAATTTGACTTTGGAAAGCGTTTGACGGCGTAATCAAACGGAAATTTATGTAAACCCTTCGCTGCTCTCTGTTTTATGGTCGTGACTTAGCCTTATACTTCTCTCTGTTTTCCGTGCCACGTTGACCCTTTGGGCAGCGCGGTTCGGCCTCCTCTTGCGAAAATCCAACTTGGCGCTCGTTTGGCCTTTCCCCGGGCCCTTTTTTTTGCACATATGGCATTCTAAAACTCTTAACCATGCGAATAGGCCAACTAAGTACCAAAAACTTACGGGGTGTAACAGTAACGTGTCATCCCACGACCCGTCGTGAGAAGTAACAGGTCGTGGTCACCAGTCGTGGGATGGGATAGCTATATATTTCTAGTCAATATAACATAAGCTAACCACGACTCATTGGAGGATGTAATAAGTCGTGGTGAGGGTCGTGGGAAGGAGTAGTACATGACCTGGTAGGAGGAAGCAACAAGCAATGTAACGACCCGTTGTCTGAAAGGACAATTCATCTTGTAGAGTCGTGGGGACAAATCTGAGATCAGGAGTTTTGGCAGTGAATACAACAGATGGATACCACGAGTCGTGGTATCCTCCAACGATCCGTTAGTCCGATCGTTGGTTCACCCAGTGCAGATTTTTCAAGAATTTAATTAAGCGCATTTTCATCATTTCTAAGTCCTAGGGTCCTAAACTACGTCGTTTAAGGCTCGAAAATTAGTGTTTATTGAGGGTAAAACTCACCCTAGGCTTATTCATTCTTATGCATGCAAATTTGAAGGATTGAGGAGGTGATCGAGCTTGTCTTCAAGGTTTTCTTCATTAATTTTCTTTAGGCATTCAAGGAGTGGTGAGGATTGATTTTCCCCAGGTATGTAGGGTTATAAATGGGTGTTGAATCCTTTCACACACATGCCCAATCTCTTTCAATTGAGAAAATTCTTATCTAAATTCTATGAGGTTTTTAATTTCCCAAGGAAGAATTGAAGAAAACTTGAAGGAAATTGAGCCTAAATTCTATGAGGTTTTTACCCAATGCATGAAAATTTAATTTCTCTACATGGGCTTGATCTAATTGAGTTATTATTATTGAATTACGAATTATGGGCAAGTTTTATGTTGTTTTTCATTAAAAATCATATTTTAAGTTTTATAAATCAAATTGCCCATTTATGAAAAGTTTGTGAAAGTCAAAGTTTGTGATAAATGTTCAACTATTACGAATTATTTATGATGAAAAATATATTTTCAAGTTACCCATATTTATAATCTTGTTTTCAAATGAATTAGGTATTTTCAAGCATGTTAAAGTATTGGGAAATGCCCACATGTTCAAGAATGATTTACGATTTATGAAATGAATCTCGTGATTTATCGATTTATGATGTTGGCCGACTAAAGGGCCTCTGATTCTTGGCTAATCATGTTTTAATGGGGATCAATGAATGATAAATGTTTATTTGGCCATGAATATTAATGAATGATGTTATTGATTTATATATGAGTCTAATGTGCATGTTTTTAGGAGCCGTGTCTAGCACCGAGCAGCCCGACGTTCAAAGAACTATGCCGGTGTCTCATAACCACGTGCCACCATGAGGTTTATAATAATACATTACAATAATAATGATCCCCTCTTTCGTGATATCACATAATACACGTCCCTTGTCTGGCAAGCCAGGGGCGACTCTACCCACTTGAGTGAGATAGTTGGGGCATCATGTAAGGCTCTAACATGATGGTGTCAGTTATGACGAATCTTTCCATTGTTCTTCATGTTTTATGCATTATTATTTTTATGTTATGTGGCTCAATTGATGATTTAATGAAAGGACGATTCGTCATGTAGAGTTGTGGGGATGAATCTGAGATCAGGAGTTTTGGCAGTGAAGACAACGGATGGATACCACGAGTCGTGGTATCTTCCAACAATCCCTTAGTCTGGTCATTGGTTCACCCAGTGTAGATTTTTCAGCGATTTCATTAAGGGCATTTTTGTCATTTCTAAGTCCTAGGGTCCTAAACTATGACGTTTAAGGCTCGAAAATCAGTGTTTATTGAGGGTAAAACTTACCCTAGGCTTATTCATTCTCATGCATTTAAAGTTGAAGGATTGAGGAGGTGATCAAGCTTGTCTTCAAGATTTTCTTCATTAATTTACTTTGGGCTTTCAAGGAGTGGCGAGGATTGATTTTCCCCAGGTATATAGGGTTATAAATGGGTGAATCCTTTCACACTCATGCCCAATCTCTTTCAGTTCATAAAATTCCTATCTAAATTCTATGAGATTTTTACCCAATGCATGAAAATTCGATTTCTCTACATGGGCTTGATCTAATTGAGTTATTATTATTGAATTACGAATTATGGGCAAGTTTTATTTTGTTTTTCATTAAAAATCATGTTTTAAGTTTTATAAATCAAATTGCCATTTATGGAAAGTTCATGAAAGTCAAAGTTTGTGATAAATGTTCAAGTATTATAAATTATTGATGATGAAAAACATATTTTTAAGTTACCCATGTTTATATTTAAGTTTTCGAATGAATTGAGTATTGTCAAGCATGTTAAAGTATTGGGCAATGCCCACATGTTCAAGAATGATTTACGATTTATGAAATGGATCTCATGATTTATTGATTTATGATGTTGGCCGACTAAAGGGCCTTTGATTCTTGGCTAATCATGTTTTAATGGGGATCAATGAATGTGTTTATTTGGACATGAATCTTAATGAATGATATTATTAATTTATATATGAGTCTAATGTGCATGTTTTTGGGAGCCGTGTCTAGCACTGAGCAGTCCGACGTTCAAAGGACTACGCCGGTGTCTCATAACCATGTGCCACCGTGGAGTTTATAATGATACATTACAATGATAATGATCCCCTCTTTCGTGATATTACATAATGCATATCCCTCGCCTGGCAAGCCAGGGGCAACTTTACCCACTTGAGTGAGATAGTTGGGGAATCATGTAAGGCTCTACCATGATGGTGCCGGTTATGACGAGTCTTCCCATTATTTTGCATGTTTTATGCATTGTTATATTTATGTTATGTGGCTCAAGTGATGATTTAATGAAGTTTCTCTTATGACTAGGATAATGATTGATTTATGAACGATTTGAAAATATTGAGCCTTATGTTATCTTAAGATATTTATGATACGAGCATGATGTCATTCTCCTATGATCATTTATGAGTTTTTATGTATTTTTAAATGTCCGTTTTACTTACCTTACATACTTGGTACGTTCCAATACTGACCACATACTCTATGCTGTATCATTTTATGATACAAGCCCCGATCTTCAGATCCAGCATCGTCATTAGCTTGTCTTAGAGTTCGTATTTAGCTTGTTGGTGAGTCCTCATTCTCCAAGGACCATTAATTCAAACGTTGATGTTTCTTTTGGTTTCAGTTGCCGAGTTAGTTGGGAATGTTGCCCCATCAACACATCTGTTACATTAGAGGCTTTTAGACTATATGTATTACTCGTTGTTATGCATTTAGTCCGTACCGCTTATCATGCTATGCTATGGTATGTTTATGTTTCTGCTATATCGCATGTTGAGTATTCCGATTTAAATGATATGAAGTTAGATGAATGTTTATGCCATGAGCAGATTTGGAGTCTCTTGGGGCTCTTTGTCCCGTGTTATGATCCGGGTCTACGTTCAGGTCGTGACAATATTTTAATGAGACACTCCTCAGTCCTCCATGATACCATCACAATATATCTATATACTGGCTAGTATCATAGAGGATTTCTTCAGTCTTTCAACGAGACACTCTTTAGTCCTCCATGATGCCACCATGGTATATCTGTATACCAACATGAAATCATTAATGTCTACTTCAGTCCTTTAGTGAGAAAATCTTCAGTTCTCAATGATGCCATCACAATATATCTATATACTGTCATGGTATCATTAAAGTCTGCTTCAGTCCTTTAGTGAGAAAATCATCAGTTCTCAATAATGCCATCATAATATATCTATATACTATCATGATTTCATTGATGTCTACTTTAGTCCTCAATGAT
>JACEIK010006196.1:5319-28202 GCA_018107945.1 Datura stramonium | reverse complement strand
AAAATCCGTAGGAATGCTCCCTGCTGCTAAATACCTCGGTACCTGAGGTTAATTTAGATTTGGACTACGTTTGGCAGCATAATCGGACGATAATTTAATTTACCCCTTCGTCTCTCTCTGTCTTCTCACAATTTTTCTGGAAATTATAAGGATAATGAACTTAAAAACCGAAGTGGGGCTTTATATACTTGGGCCTGGACAGGCCCAACGTGTCACGGAGCCAACGCGGTGGCCCTGCCTCCGTGACACGGTGCCATCACGGAGGGGTTCTGCCCCGGCTCTTTCCGCGGTGGTCCGATAGGTTTCTCGTCCGATCTTTTCCCGAGCCTTTTTCTAGCATGTATGGCTTCCAAATATGCTTAACCAACACGCGAATAGGCCATCTAGGTACCGGGAATCTTACGGGGTGTAACACCAGGTCCTCACATGCCGTGGTTGGCTCTATACACCCCCGTCGAGCTTGGTGCCCGGGGTGCAGATATCAGCAGTCCACCGGACTCAGACACAGTTACAGTCAGGGGCCGATCAGGCTCAGTTGCAGACCTAAGGGATTGGTAGGACGACTATAGATATTAGTTGACCAGTGTGACCTTGGATAGGGGTATATAGACTGAGGTGTACTCACCAGGGCTTATGGGGACCCCAGGTGGGTTATTCTCTGCTGGTTGTACCTTCCGGCTTGTAGGGGCCAGGTAATATTTATGTTTTCTTTAGTTATTGATAGTTAGACAGTAAGACGTTCTATTACTCAGGTATGATCTCTATTCCTTAATTCCAGTTATTCTCAGTTTTATCTCTTTATTTAAGTCATTTATAGTTATCGCCTTGCATATTCAGTACATATTGTACTAACGCCCTTTCTGGGGTGCTGCATTACTTGCCTGCAGGTATGGATTGACGGGGAGCAGGTCCCTCGTAGCTTTCAGCCAGCATCACCAGAGCAGTTAGCTCCTTTATTCCGGAGCTTTTAGATAGAAGGTTTACTTCTTTTGATTGTACAGTTCATGGGTAGGTCGGGGCCCTATCCCGACTGTCATATCTCGTAGAGGCTTGCATATTGTTTCTATTTCCCTGTGGTTATCTGTTATTGGCCGTGTGGGGCCTACATGTGTTTTAGTTTACGTGTTGGCCATGGGGGGCCTTGTTTAGCCGGCAGATTAGCGGCCTTGTCGGCCATAGTTTAGCTTAGTACTGGATTTACTTTATACTCATAACTAGACATCATGGTAGCCTTGTTGGCCCACATAGGATTCCCTGTTATTGCCTGTTTCTGGTTAGCTATTTTCTTTTACAGGTGGTTATAATGCCTTGTCGGTCGGGGGCTGTGATTACAACCGAGATATAGCCCATTGTTTTCTTGATTTAAGAGTTAGTGTTAGCCCTGCACCAGAAGTGCTTAGACTCAGTCATCTCAGTCAGTTCAGATCCTAGTAGGGAACCAGGTGCCAGTCATGCCTCCCAAGGTGGGGCGTGACAGGAAAGGTATTCAAGCACTTATAAAGCACTATTCTTTCTCCTTCCCAATCGATGTGGGATTCTCCTAAATCAATGTGGGATTCACCTAAGGAAAGCCTTACAGACTCGTGAAGACAAACTAGAGTTTCCAAAACTTTCTAGTCCCAGCGACTCAGGCAATGACTCATTAGTCCACTTGACGAGTCATTAGGTTAGTCGTCCTGATCAAGGCATCCAAATCTAGAAACTTGTCATTTTATTCCTAGGGACAGCAAACTAGGTGATGGTTCTTTACCCCAAGTAATAACTAATTCAGATAGGTCATGAGGTGAGGATTATAGGACGTCTAGTTTCAGCTTCAACAGTGATGGGTGAAAGTAATGACTCGCTTTGACAAGCCGTTGTGAGGGAATCTAAGATTGAAAAAAAGACATCATTGACCACGAGAGGTCACGAGTCATAGCCAGGCATAATGACTCATGATGATGAGCCGTTGCCACTAGTGGCAGTTTTTCTGACCGACTTTCTAAGGGTGTTTTGGTCATTGCCCACTCTTTTAACTCCTAAACTATGTCATTTTGGGTTATTTTATAAGGGAATTAAAGGGGATTATTCATGTTTACCTATTATTCTCTCCTAGGCTCTCAGAAACAGTACGTTGAAGACAACAAATCCTCTCAAGTCTAAGCTAGGCTCTTCTCCAAAAGCTCCAAGATTCAATCTCTAGCAAGGAATTTTCCTACTCCAAGTATGTAAGACTTCAACAAGGGTTTTGTTTCACCCTTGTGTCCCAAGGTGTTTTAAAACACCTTAGCCAATTTAGCTCTTAGAAACCATGTCTTAGAGTTTTAATTATTGTATGGTTTCCCCTTATCTCCTCAATGTCTCGAGATTTCCATGATCAATAGTGCATGATTTTCATTATTTTACTCTCAATTTGCACAATGTATTTCTATGACCTTGATATTAGCATGATTTCAAATGTTCAGTTGACGAGCATTGTTATCGAATAACTTAGTCTTTCAAGTACATATGATTTCCTCATGAAGATCTCCTTGTTATTATTGGTAATGATATTTATTGAGTGTTTATCACAGGTGCAGATTGCTCTCGTGCATCTATAATGATCAGTTGAATCACTACTATCAGAACTATATGCAATATTAAGCTGGTCTTCGTCATTGAAATTTTCTTCAGGGGAAGAATTATTCTTATTTTCTTCAAGAATAGAATATAATCTATATTTTATTTCTGGTTCAAGTTCTAACATATTGATCTTATCTTTCTTGTTATTAGGGACCCGACAATCCTTAGCCATGTGGCCGAATTTCCCATAGTTCTAGCATTTACTAGTACTTCCTTTAAAGTCACTTTTGTTGGAATCTCATTTATGCCTTTTAAATTTTTTTGATAATAATGGAGTTTTTCAGATTTATTCTTATAGTGTTTGTATCTTCTTTTAATTTTCTTGGATGCTTCTTTTGAAGGGGCAGACAAATTGATGTATCCAAAGTCTTGACAAAAGCTTCCTATTTCTTTTTTGGATATTTTATTGTCCTTTTAAAGTTGATTTTTAAGCTTCATATCTATACATAATTCAAGTCCTATGACATTTATAAAACTTATAAAGTCACCATAGGTTAACTGGCTATAAGAGATTTTTCCATCGAATCTATGTTTTAACTTTATCCTAATTTTTTGGCAAATAATGTTGGTAAACCACTTATGAATTTTTTTTTCCAATAATCATGACACAGTCTTCTCTAACCATAACCTTGTTGAGGAAAACATCCTTATACCATCTGAAATCATCTAACGTTGGGAAAGATAGGTTGGAGAATATTTCTAAACTCCTATCTTGAAAAAGTTGAGGTTCCTCTATAAAATATTTGGCTATACTATAAATTAAGGTAGTGGTGGCATCTTCTACGCATAAATTTTCAAAACTTTATCCTATATATTCAGTCTTAATAATTTGAGTGATGGTTGTAGCATTTGTTACGCTATGTCTATTATCTTCAGTGAGATAATTATTTCACCAATATTTTAGTATTCCTATGAATCCAGATATAATTAAAGTGACTTGTTTATCCGTGCAGTTTTTTATTTTATAGACCGTAATGGCTAATCCCATTTCACGTAAATTTGTTGTATATCTGATGTTCTGCAAGTCCATCAATATTTCATTCAACAATTTCATTTTCAGAGTGTGAAGTATGAGATAGAAATTCATTTTTATCATACTGCATATCCGGGAATGAGGGTTTATTATAATAATTCTTTTTGATGAATATTTAGAGCTTAACTTATTAATGTCATTATCAGACTTTTCGGATATTGTTCTTATGACCTTATCATCTTTTAATTTTAATTCATTCTTTAATTTTAGTTCATCTTTTATTTTTTTATTAATCTTTTCTATAAGATCATCTGTGATTTCAAACTTTTCTTAAAATTTGGGGAATCTATCTTTAGAAAATTCTGGTAATTTAAATATTGAATGAGTTTTTAATTTCTTATTATTATAGGAAGGACTTGGTTTATCACTAACAATTCATTTATTATTAGTCTTAAGGATTTGATTAGAGACTACGTATAGTAGTTGATTAATTATTTAGTTTAATTAATCTATTTATATCTTTATTCTTAGGTTCACCCTGATTATCTACTATATCAATTTTAAAAGGTGTAGCTGTAATAATTCTACCATCTATGGTAAACTAATTTCTTCTAAAGGAAAAATTATAGATTCAACCACCTTAGTTTTGGTATGCCATCTATTAATGATTATGCTTAATGAATCCTTTTTAGCATCCAATTTTCCTGTGTACTCAAACCATTTAAAGAACTCTATATTTCATCTTATTCTTTTTATATCGGCGCACCAATTTTTCCTAAAGGATAACATTTCTTTTAATGAATATTTTTCTACATACCATTACCTTTTTATGCTATTTTCTGGATCTAACTAGAGTTTATCTAAATATTCAAAGTCATGTTCGAACTTTTCATCTGATCTGATCATGCATAAAGAGTCTCTTACTCCTAGCATCTCACTAGCAGTGGGACTTGTTCTTTTGGTAATTCTAGATACATATTCAACCTTAGGAATTGTTTCAGAGAAATCTACTCCTTTTAATTTTCTCTATGTCTTCAAGAGTTATCTCCTTTTCTTCTTGGGTTTTTAAAAATGAAGGTCTTGAAAAACACATCCTTTTATTTGAAGAAGCATGACTATATGATTGAGATCTTAGAAATCTTAAATCTATAGATCCATCCGAAAATTGTATTACCTGCTCAATATTTGAATGTTCTTCCTCAATTTCTGGCTCCCTTATGGAGTTAAAATGCAAATTGTCCATTACTAACACATCATCCCATTTTATCATTTTTGGGACAAAAATATTATTGTGATTGTGATTGGCTTCCATAAGCATGGTAACTCCTTTATCACTTACTATCTTTTCTTTTGAAGCTAGGGTAGTTTTCATTAGCCTATAATATATTCTATATATTATGGCTATTTCTCTTGTATTTTCTTTGCTATTCATGTTTTTTATCTTAACATTCAATATTAGGGTATATATAACGTTTTGAGCATTAATATCTATAGAAAAATTGGGATAATAATTAACATATACCGGGCCATTAGCTAGATTATTTTGTAATACTTCTAATAATGAATCATTAAAGTTTAGTAGCCTATTGTCCTTTAAAAGAATACATATAGGTAAATATAAGCCTAATCGATGCAACGGTTTAACCGCGACTTGGACAAGTCCTATGTGAAGAAACTTGTAATTTTTTCTATATCTGTTGATGTCTTCAGTTGCTATTAATTGAATAATCTCAATAGATTTATTAATAGCGACAGTAGATTCAGAGGTTTTAATATTATAATTCTTTATAAAATTAAAGTGTCCAATTTTATAAACCTTTTCAAAACGTTTTTTGGAATATTTCAATTTTGTAAATCACTTTCTATTTTAGCTATTTTAGTAGTTGTAGCAGAAATACTCACACTACTTATTATGTTTTGATTTTCAAAGATATCCATTAAAACTGTGAAGATAGTTTTAACTGAGTAATTAATATATCATTTAACTGTCTACTTTGTAAAGATAAATTATGACAAACATAACATAATTTATTATATAATCTAACCTGATTGTCAAGAATTAATTTTGTAGTTACCTCTTTAGAATAATTGTCTAGAGTTTTTGAAGGTATTAGTTTTTTATAATAGTTTAAGTCTTTTAATATTTTATTATTTTTTATTACTTATTTTGTTATTTTAAACATACCTATTTTCTACTATTGTAGTATTTTATTTGTTTAGTGAATGGATGTGTAAGCATAAAATTCTCTTATTTGTTTTTTTAACTATATAATACGAAGTATTCAGGGAAATGGTAGTACTATCCTTGTTATACCCGGGGAATCCAAGGATCAGACCCGGGAGTCCAACGGGGAAAAATCTAGAAAATATTGCAGCAGTGCAGAATGGGTCGTCAGGTGGCTCGTGGGAAGGTTGGACTGGGCTGAGGAGTTGAGGTCCCCACGAGCGTGGGAACGACTCGTGGTCAACCACCACGAGTCATCAGGTCCACCGTGGGGTAAGGTTGAGAATTTAATTAAGGATGAGGATGTGTACTTGACGGAAGGTGGTAATGAGTCGTTGCCTCGGGGGACGAGTCGTCATGTCCTCCGTTAATAGCCCAGGTGAAAAATTCCAGTAGACTTGATGAAACGACCCAACGACTCATTGTCCCTGGTAACGAGTCATCAAGTCGCCCGTTGGGGTCTCCCGACAGTTATTTTCTACGAATTAGTAAGGGCCTTCTCGTAATTTTCTACACTCCTAAGACCTAAACTCTATCGTTTTGAGGTCGGGACAGGATCTTTTAAGGGGAAATCATTCATGATAAACCTCATTTGATGCATGTAAGAGTAGAGAAGTAAGAGGAAAGGGATTCAAGTGTTATTCTTCAATTCTTCAAGTTTCCATCTAGGGCTTTTCAAGGGAGTTAAGAATCAAGTAATTTCAGGTATATGGGGTTTTGAATGGGTGGTTTAGTACCTATCCAGGCCCAATTTCTCCCTCATTCTATGTTTAAAGTTACCAAGACTTGATGGGTCATAATCCAAATGCATGTTTCCTCAAAAATCGGTATGAGCTTGTTGTAGCATGTCATAACTTACGAGTTTCGAATTATTGGGATGTTTTCACTTGTTTCATTCAATATTTGATGATTTAATCTCTCAAAGCATATGTGCTCAAATCATGAGGATTTTTAGTAAAATTCATGGTTAGGGTGATTTCTCAAGCATGATATGAATCTTTGAATTTTAAGCATGTTTTTAATTACTCATGTTATTATGATCATGTTTCCTATAAATTTAATCATTTCAAGTATGATTGAAAATATGGGATATGCCCCCAGGTTGCTTATGATTCATGAACTATGAATTTGGTCGATCCACGGGCCCAATTCCATGGCTAGTATCACAAATTCTCAAGCATGTTATGATTATCATGATTTAACTAGCCATACATGTCATGTATGAATTTTTATGAGCACGTTGCATGTTTTGGGAGTAGTAATTAACACTGAGTAGGTTCGGGGCCTAGGTTATGCCCCGAATCTCAGAACTACGTGCCACCGTAGGTTATGTTTGGGACCGCCTCACTGTCTATCCCCTATGCCCTGCGGGGCCTTCATGAGTGATATCACACCTTTCATGGTTCATACCCTTGACGAGGTATGAAAGGCCTCCCGACTAGGCTTACAGGTCGGGATCCATGTGTGCTCATATGGGGTATGTCGATTATAGAAATCTCCCACTGTTTCTCATCTTTTAATGCATGTATGATTATGTTCGTTTGGCTCAAGCCGTGTTTTATGAAATGTTTTTCCTCATGTTATGACTATGACAGGTTTATGAATATTTTGGAAATCTTGAGCCTTACTATATATTTATGATTTTAGTCTTTACGATCATGATGTTCCCACTCCTATAACTTTTAGGTTTTCAAGTATTGTTTTGCATCCCTCACATACTCAGTACATTCCAAGTACTGACCCGCATATTTTCTATGTTGTATCATTTTATGATACAAGCTCTGGTTCAAAGGTTCAGCATCGCTCCTAGCTTGCTTTTATATCTACTCTTAGTTCTCAGTGGTGAGTCCTCATGGTTCGAGGGATTCATGTTCGGATCTTGTTTATCTTTTAGTTTTCAGTATGTTGGGGTTAGTTGGGGTCTTTTCCCTTCAACCCGTCTATTATGATTAGAGGCTTTCAGACCTACTTGTAGTAATCAACTATTTATGCTTGGATCATGTTTTTTTGTTTCTTATATTTCATGTCATGGTTTCATTTGGTTCATGATTATTAAGCTAAGTCTTCCGCCTTATGTGAATGGTTTAGTTATATGCTTATGCCATGGGTTGACTTGGGTCCCTCGGAGCTCCTCGTCCCGTGTCTACGATTCGGGTGTACTCTTGGGTCATGACAATACTGAGGCCAATATCTACTTTAGATGCTTGCGTAGTATTCACTAGTTATCTTCTCTAATTTTCTTTTATCTTATTCCTTTAGGTTCGGCGACGGGAACACCATCCGAATCCAGCTCTAGTATTTCAACTTTCGAGCTAATCCAACGGAAAATACAGGCTTACCAACGTCTAGACCATGATTAAATGGTTACCCAACTTAAGGAATAAAACTAAGAAACTGGTAGAAGAGTATCAGTAAAACTACAACGCAGAAATAATCGTTCAAGGGCAATATAATTTCGATTGGCTCTAGGATAGTATAAAGATTTAGCTACTCAAACTAATACTCATCCCGGCCAACATGGCTCTGATACCATTTAACGGATCGTAGCAATAACTTGAAAAATGACTTGAAAATTAATTATAAAGGCAGGAGCAAAATGAAAGAAAATCAAGGGAGGAGCAAATAAAGGACCAACCTTAGCTTCTCTTGATCCTGAAATAGAGAGAACATTTCAAAGGTTACCTATGGAAAACATTGGGAATGCAGCAAGTGAAGAGAATGAGAGAGTTCTAGTGATGCAATTTGGTAGGCCGAATGTGAAAAATGCTTCTAAACCAATTGTTAAACCGACCATCGCTGGGAATTTTGAGCCGAAAGAAGGGACTATGCGGTTGGTCCAAAACACTTGCCAATTTCAGGGTAAACCGCACGAGGATCCCCATAGGCATCTGATGACATTTGTAGAGCTGAGTGAAAACTTCCACTACCAGAACATGACAGATGAATATGTCAAGTTGACTCTGTTTCCGTTCTCACTAATCGAAGAGGTTAAGGAGTGGCTTCAAAATGAGCCTGCAGGATCCACCACCACTTGGTAGATCCTCTCCAATAAGTTCAATAATCGATCTTTCTATTCAAGAAGAACTAAAGAACTGAGGGGAAATATCTCTAGATTCGTACTGAAAGATGGAGAAACACCAGCTCAAGCATGGGAACGTTACAAGGGCTACTTGAGGGATTGTCCACACCACATGCAACCTAAGGAGATAATTGGGCACAACTTTATTAAGGGCCTGAAGCCCGAATCCAAGATACTCCTTGATGCTATCGCACAAGGACAGATTCTGTCCAAAAGTTATGATAAAATTGAGGCTCTCTTGAACCTCATGTCTATGAAGAGTCAAGATTATCAGGATTCAGGAAGAGGATTTACAGCAGTAAAGATGTCGGGAAAGCTTAAGCTGGATAGTGTAGCGACAATCAGGGCAGACATTAGCCAGTTGGTGAATGTGATCAATAAGTTGGTGACCATACTAGTAGGAGGCAAAGTGCAATAGGTACAAATCCCGCCACCATCATGTGAGGCGTATGGAGAAGGCCATGCCTATTCAGGTTGTCCTCTTAGTCTTGAATCTGTATATTTTGTGGGACAACAAGGTCATGGTGGAGGTTTTGCAGGTAATGGATTTAATCATGGGTACTGGAATGGAGAAAATCCCCCATAGGGAGGGAATAAAACTTCCAAAGGCCCTAAAACACTTATCAAAGGCCAGAACGCTAGCAGTAGAAAAGTTCTCTTGAGGAGACAATGAAGCGATGGATGGTGCAGCAGATACAAGTAGTAAATGAAATGCAAAAATTCATCCATGAGCTTGAAAGGAAAATGGGGAAATTGGCCCTACAAAAGAATAACAGACCACAGGGGACACTCCCGGATAATACCGAGAAGAACCCCAAAGAAAATGTAAATGCTATTTTCTTGCACGGCGGTAAGGAGCTGGGTGAGGCTATTCCTAGAAAAGAAAAAGTTGACGAGGAACATGCTGAGAAATCCAAGACTGAGGTAGGGGAGTCTAGCAACCCACAGCCTAAAATTGCAGTAGCTAGACCACCTCCCCTATTTCCTCAAAGGTTGAAGAAAAAGACAAAGGACACAACCTGTAGCAAGTTTCTTGAGTTGTTGAAGCAGGTTCATGTGAATATTCCATTGGTGGAGCTTTTGCAGGAAGTTTCAAAGTATGCCAGGTATCTCAGGGATATCGTGGCCAATAAGATGAGGCATATAGAGTTTGTGTAACACCCCAAACTTTCCTAGATCAATCTCAGACCTTGCAAGAAAAATCTAGAAGAAACTTGAAATTTTTGCCTTAGAACGACCGAGACAATGAGTCGTGGTCAGGTCAAATGACCCATTGTCTGGGTCATGGTCAACCTTTCCTTGATCCTTCGGGAACCAACGGGATATGGAATGACCCATTGTGAGAAACAACGAGGCGTCTTGTCACTCGTTGCATCCCCAATTCAAAACCAAGTGATCCCTTTTCCAGGAACCCACGAGTCAACCAACGGGTCGTTGTGTGATACAACGACTTGTGGTGTGAGTCATTAGTTGGGCTCCCAGGTATCCCCTTGAATGACAATTAGTGGTAACAACGACCCATTGTATCACAAAACGAGTCGTTGTCACCACAGGTGGTGTCAAACTCAAGAATCCTTTAGGATTTCCAATGGATAGAATGAAAGGTGACAACGACTCGTTGTCCCAACCAATGAGTCGTTGTGTCACCCATTGGAGAGAGGGTCTAGTGTTTTTTTTCAATTTCTTGCTAGTGGTCACGGGAGGTACTAACGACCCATTGGTTCATCCAACAAGTCATGGTCCCTCTCGTTTCCAGTTCTAGTGATCCAAAAATCCAGGCCCAGGACCAACGACTGGTCCCAACGAGTCGTGGTCTCAACCAACGACTCGTTGAGTGACCAACTGGTTCTGGTCAGCAATTTTTTTCAAGATTTTACCTTAGGGATATTTTAGTAATTTCCCACCTTTTTAACCCTTAAACTACATCATTTTGGGTTATATTCAAGGAATTTATAGGAGTAATCGATGATATACTTCATTCCTCTCATTCCCTTAGAAGTCAGACCGTAAAACTTTCTTAGAAAAATTCAGAGCAGAAGCTAGGGCAATTGATTTTCTTCTCAGATTCTCAAGGGATTTTTATCTGAAATTTCCTCACCAGGTATGTGGGAATTCAACAAGGTAATTGTTCTTCCCTTGTGTCCATAAAATCCTTCCATAATCTCTTATCAGTTATAGCCCTGAGGTTTTGAAATTTAGAAAGTTTTCAGACAAAATTCGATAAATTGCAAGTGGAATATTATCCATGTTATTAGCTGCTATATTTTCCCAATTCTTAGAAATCATGTGAAAACTAGCTTCTTGTAAAATGATTTAGCCCTAGCTTTTGAATGCAGTAAATTAGAGTCTTGTATAGTTGAGTAGTTTTTCATGTTTCTTGATTATATCAGTGTTGGGATTCCCATATTATTAATATTAGTTGAAATCTCAATCAGTTGCATACTAGTCCAGTTTCAGTTAAAATGTTAGCATGTTAAGTATTTTCAGAAATGTCAGTTGATCAGTTTGACTATAGTCTTTTCTTGAGGTGTAAGTGGTGCCTCCCAATTATCAGTTATTAGACTCATATATCAGTTCTCAAGTTTTAGTTGGTTCTTTAGGCGATTACGACGCTTCCAGATAAGCTGCTCGAACCAGTCTTAGAACCACTAGCTTCAGTTTCAATTTGTTCTTTAGACGGTTATGACACTTCCAGATGAGCAGCTCTGGCCAGTCTTAGAACACCAGTTACAAAATTTGGTACAATAAGACTCTCAGGGTACTTCCAGATAGGTATCCCTAACTTAGTCTTCGACCCCAGTTTTGAGCTATTAGCTTAGTAGTCAGCCTAGGACTATCCAGTGGGAGTAGGACTTAGCACCAAGCGGATCGGGGTTCCAACGCACCTAGGTTCCCAGAGCTATGTTGCCACCATAGGTTATTTTATTGGCCCTATGGCCCCAGACTCGTGATCACCCAGCTCATGCCTTTATACCCTGGCAAGGTATATTGGGTCCTACCATTGGGGTGTATACATCGGACTTCACCTTTAGCTCACGTGGTTATATGTTGGTTATAGACTCTCCCACTAGTCAGTACAATTTCAATTTAGCTCTACTCGGTACAATTTCAGATTTACTCAGTTCAGTACAGTTAACTCAGATCAATATCTCAAATTCAAGGCATGTCTATGACCATCAATCGGGGTCATTATTGACCATCTCAGTTATGTTTCAGTTCTTTAGTTTTCATTATTTCAGTTGGTAATTTCATGTCATTTTAGTATAGTTATTCATTTCTACATGTTTATATTATCTCTCACTTACTCAGTACATTCAAAGTACTAACATGTACCTTCAATGCTGTATCGTATCATGATACAGACACAGGTTCTCAGCCTCAGCATCGTTAGTAGATTCCTTCAGGTGATATCAGTAGCAATAGTGGTGAGTCCTCATCTTTCGAGGATAATATTTTATTTTTCAGTTATTTTCTTTCAGTTAGACTTTAGAGTTAGTTGGGGGCTTATCCCAGCAACTCATCATTAGTAGATGGCTTTCAGACATAGACTCAGACATTCAATATTGTTTTTCAGCTGTACTAATTTTTATCAGATTAGCTTTCTTAAATGAGTTTATTATTTAACGCTTCCGCATATGTTTACTTAGATTACTAGTGTTACGATAGACCATGGGTTGACTTGAGGTACTTGTGACTCCAAGTACCCTATCTCAAGACTTGGGTTGTAACAAACTTGGTATCACATCACTAGGTTTAGAGTATCCTAGGATGTCTGAAAGAAGCGTCAAGTAGAGTCCTTTTCATGGGTGTGAAGTGCGCCACACTTATGATGGGGAGGCTACGAGACGTTAATAGGAAAACTCCCTTTTGTTCATACTCCTTATCATGTGTTGAAGTTCAATTACAGAAAATTTCTCCTAACTCGTGCTCTATTTCATTTTAGTTAAACTATGCCTCCAAGACGTGGAAACGGAAGAAGGGCTGGCAATGCTAACCAACCTGCCCCACTAGCTCCAGCAGCCCCTCAGGCTGACCAAGTGTCCTCAGTGGAATTCAGAGCAGCAATCCAGCTGCTAGCTCAGACAGTCACAAACCAGGTGAACCAACAGGTGGTTCCTATAAACAAAAATGGGTCCGAAGCAACTCCCAGGGTTCGGGACTTCACCCGAATGAACCCTCCAGCCTTTTATGGATCCAAGGTAGGAGAGGACCCACAGGAGTTCGTGGATGAGGTATGGAAGATAACCTGGATTATGGATGTTAGTTCCATTGAGAGTGCTGATTTGGCTTCCTACCAGTTGAAAGGGGTGGCACACTAGTGGAAAGAAGGGAGACCAGCAGAAGCGGAACCGGTGGGTGGGAAGAGTTCACAACAACATTCCTAGAAAGATTCTTCCCTCGGGAGTTAAGGGAGGCTAAGGTTGCAGAGTTCATGAATTTGAAGAAGGGAAATAGGACGGTGGAGGAATATGCACTGGAGTTCACACGGTTGTCAAGATTTGCTCAAGAGATGGTAGTTGAGCCAAGTGCTTGCATGCTTAAGTTCGTCAAGATATGCTCCGGAGATGGTAGCCGGCTAAGGCTTTTGTTAATTGTGTTTGCTTTACCGTTGGTCCTTATTTCCTTTTTATTTTTCTTTTGTTATTTTGTTTTAATAAGTCTTAGGTTCTTTCATGCCCAGTACTAGGAGCCAAGGAAAATTCCTAGTTCAAATCGATCATGAACTTGAGCAAACACTGCGAAATCTGAGGAGAATGGCCAGCGTACAAGAGCAAGAGACAGTGGACCAGGCTACAACCAGAATGTTGGCTGAGGAGCAAGCTTGGGAAAGAGATTGAGAGTTAGCAAGGGTTGCTGAAGAGCAACGCCTAGCTTCCGAAGCAGAGCGAGCTAGACGGAACAGAGGTCCAGATTAGTAGAGGCACCGGTATTTCGATGAGGATGATAATGCTGATATTGACGAAGCTGGTTCCACTAGAGCTATTGTTCCTCCCCCTTTTCCTGCTGGGGCAAAGCTTGATATTACCAGTGCTATGATCCATCTGCTCAACATGAAGGGGATATTTGCGGGTCATGCAACTGATGATGCACATACTCACTTGACTAATTTCGTGGGTATCTGCAAAGCATATAAACAACTGGGACTGAGTCAGAATATGATATGGCTGAGGTTATTTCCCTTTTCATTAGGGAGTGAGGCAACACTCTGGTTGGAAAACTGCCCAATGATTCTATCACTACATGAAGGGAGTTGAAAAGAGCTTTCCTTAAAAGATTTTCCCACCTTCCAGATCTTTGGAGCTGAAAGATGAGATATATAAATTCAGGCAGTTAAGTTCCGAGACACTTAATGAGACACGGCTGAGGTTCATCAAGAAGCTCAAAAGGGTGCCCAACCACAGGATCCCAGCTGATACATTGCTGGAAATTTTCTATAGGTCTCTTAATGATAACACCAAGGCGGTGGCTGATACCGTGTCTGGCGGAACATTCATGAGTCATACTTATGCTGAAGCTGCTGAGCTACTTGATAGAATCACTAAAACCAACCATGCATGGCAGAAAAGAGAGTCGGAGATTCCGGCTGGTACTTATGCAGTAGGTATGTCTGCAGAGTAGATAAGGAAGGATGAAGAGCGAGATTAGGATATTGATAAAATAAAGACCATAATAGGGCTGCTTGCTAAGCATTTGATAGGAGCCGGGGCTGAAAAGGTAAATGTCGTGTCTTCTCAGGGCAAGGCCCCGAGAAATGATGGAGGTGAATCAGAATCTAAAGAGGAAGCAAACTATCTGAATCATCAAGGGGAGAGTTTCCGAACTAACACCCAGGGATCAAACCAAGACTCTTGGTGTCAAGGTCAGGGGAACCAAGGCCGGAACTACTACAGGGATAACAATTACAACCGAGGCCAATACAGAGACAATGGAGACTGGAAAAAGTGAGAGGAGTACAAGAATGACAGAAGCTGTCTATATGTTCCTCCAAGGAACCGTGAGCCAGAGTATAGTGGTTCAAGGGTGGAAGACATGTTGTCTAAGGTACTTAAGCAGATTGAGGCGAAAGATGGCCATTTCAAGGAGCTCCGCGCTGATATTTCTGGTATGAACCAAAAGGTGGAATCACATGCTGTGGCCATTAAACAGACTGAGTAGCAGCTGAGTTAGATGTCTATTACAATGAACCGGAGGCAGAAAGGCATGCTTCCCAACAATACAATTCAAAATCCAAAAAATGACAGTCATTGCATGGCATTCACTACTAGGAGTGGGAAGGCGATAGTTGATCCTTCGAGGCCGGTTGTGATTGATGAGACAGTAGAGCCCTTAGTGATTGATGATGATAGGATGGCAGATTCCGAGGATCATACTTTGGTTGATGATTTAGTGGAGAAGACCGCTCCTAGTAATGCAAAGGATTAAGGATATGACAAAGATAAGGAGAAGGAGGTACTGCAAAAGATCACACCTATTCCTAGACCTCCTCCCTTTTTCCCACAGAGGTTGAAGAAAAGGTCGAAGATGGGAAGTATCACAAATTCATTTCCATGTTGAAACAATTACCTGTGAACATTCCATTAGTCGAGGCACTTGAGCAGATGCCCGGCTATGCTAAATTCATGAAGGACCTTGTCACTAGAAAGAGGATTGTAAGCTTCGAACCTGTAGATAATTTGCATCACTGTAGTGCAATAGCATCTCGTTCTCTTGTTCAGAAAAAGGAAGACCCTGGAGCGTTCACCATACCGTGCACTATTGGAGCCTTTAATTTTTCTAAGGCACTATGTGATCTGGGTGCTAGTATTAATTTGATACCGCTAGTAGTGTTCAGACAATTGGGCTTGGGAGCCCCCAAATCGACTACAATGCGGCTTTTGATGGCAGATCGTACGGTGAAGAATCCTGTGGGAATTCTCTATGATGTTCTAGTGAAGGTGGAGTCCTTTATATTTTTGGTCGATTTTGTCATTCTGGATTGTGAGGTTGATTTCGAGGTCCCCATTATCTTGGGGAGACCATTCCTCACCACCGGATGTACTCTTGTAGATATGGAAACTGGACAGCTGAAATTCTAGTTGAACAATGAGGAGGTGACATTCAATGTATGCCGATCCATGAAGCAGCCAAATGACATGAGGGTGGTCTCAGTAATTGACGTTGTGGAACCTAAGTTTCTAATTACGCCCATTGAGGAGTTATTGATTCTTGATGACTTAGCAGCAGTTTTGATGAATGTTGGTGCTGAGGAGATCCATGGGGGTGAGGACATAGTTAATGCACTTGCTGGTTTGAAGTCATACACTTATGCTCCAAAGAAGATTGATCTTGACCTGAAAAATTGAGTGACCTCACCAGCCAGTCCATCTATTGAGGAGCCTCCGGTATTAGAGCTCAAAGCACTCCCATCTCACTTGCGGTATGTATATTTGGGAACCAGTAACACTTTACCGTTCATTGTTGCAGCTGCCCTAGAGGAATAGAAAGTGGAGGCTTTGGTCTCCATTTTGAAGAGATATAAAAAAGCCATCAGGGGAACCATTGCAAACATTATTGGAATCCCATGATACTCATAAGAGCCAGCTAGAGCCAGATTGTATTCCGAGCATTGAGCATCAGCGTAGGTTGAATCCACCTATGCAAGAGGTGGTCAAGAAGAAAATCATCAAGAGGTTGGATGCGGGAGTGGTTTACTTTATTGTTGACAGTAAATGGGTAAGCCCAATTCATTGTGTACCGAAGAAGGGAGGAATCATGGTGGTCCCAAATGCTAACAATGAGCTCATTCCACTCAGACAAGTCACCGGTTGGAGAGTATGCATGGACTATAGGAAGTTGAACCATTGGACTTAGAAAGATCACTTACCTATGCTATTCATGGATCAGATGCTAGACCGACTTGCAGGCAGAGGATGGTACTGCTTTCTTGATGGTTATTCAGGGTACAATAAGATATCTATAGCCCCCGAAGACCAAGAGAAAACTACTTTCACTTGTCCATATGGTACATTTTCTTTCAAGAGGATGCCGTTCGGGTTATGTAATGCGCCTGCCACTTTTCAGCGTTGCATGATGTCCATATTTGCTGACATGGTGGAGGATATCATTGAAGTCTTTATGGATGACTTTTTGGTGGTGGGTGATTCATTCGAAGATTGTTTGGCTCATTTGAGCAAGGTGCTATAGCGATGTGAAGAGACCAACTTGGTGCTTAACTGGGAAAAGTGCCATTTCATGGTCAAAGAAGGCATAGTGTTAGGCCATAAGATTTCTGGTAAGGGTATTGAGGTGGATCAGGCCAAGATCGAAGTAATTGCTAGTCTACCACCTCCAATTTCTGTGAAAGGTATTCGAAGCTTTTTGGGCCATGCAGGATTTTATAGGAGGTTCATCAAGGACTTCTCAAAGATTGCACATCCTTTGTGTAAACTGCTTGAGAAAGAGGTGAAGTTTGTTTTTGATGAGGCATGTCTGAAGGCTTTTGCATGCCTAAAAGAGAGATTGACCACTGCCCCAATTATTGTGGCACCTGATTGGTCTTTACTGTTCGAGGTTATGTGTGATGCTAGCGGAGTGGCCCTGGGAGCTGTGTTAGGTCAGAGGCGTGAAAAGATTTTCCATCCTATTTATTATTCTAGCAAGGCTCTTAATGCAGCTTAGAAAAATTACACCGTGACAGAACAAGAGTTGTTGGCTATAGTTTTTGCATTCGAGAAGTTTCAGGCGTACTTGCTTGGAACCAAGGTGATAGTTCATACAGACCATGCAACTTTGAGATATTTGATGGAAAATAAGGATGCCAAGCCACGGTTGATTCAATGGGTTATGCTGCTGCAAGAGTTTGAGTTCGAGGTAAAAGACCGAAAATGGACCGAAAACCAGGTGGCGGATCACTTATCAAGATTAGAACCAGATGCAGCACTTCGTGATGAGCTTGACATAGATGATGCATTCCCTGATGAGCAGGTTTTAGCTACCTCACCGAATCTTATCCCATGGTTTGCAGACTTTGCTAATTATCTGGTGAGCGATGTTGTACCGGAGAACTTATCTTTTCACCATCGAAAAAAGTTCATTTATGATGTGCGGAAGCTTTTTGGGATGAGACTTACTTATTCTGCATATGTGCTAATGTGGTTATTCGGAGATGCGTCCCCGAGGTGGAGATGTTGAGCATACTGGAGGCCTGCCAATCATCCCCTATTGGGGGTCACCACAATGGGACTCGCACAGTGATGTGCTGTGAATTTATAGCACTATTGACACTCAAAACTAAGAAAATAGTATGGACTTAGGTGTATTTATGTGGATATGAGGAACTTTTACTTTGATTTAAGGATAATGAGTGTTGGAACAATAAATTGCAAAAGGAAGCTAAAAGTGTGCAAAAAAGGGCAAAAAGTGCAGACCACAGTACGATCTGTAGGACGGACCTACGAGTCGTACTGAGGGCTTTGATAAAAAACTAAAAGTTTAATCTAGAAGACTGAACTTATGAGACTTGTCACGGATCGTACCATGGTGGTACGAATCATGGTAAGCCAGTCGTGATGAAATCCAGAAGAATTGCACAGAAGGTTGATTCTCAGTACGAGAGCACCCTATGACCCATAAGATGAAGGTACGAGTCGTATCACACCGGTCGTGGTGAAGTTTATAAAAAGTTCAAAAGATCAGGATCAAGCCACGGGTGTCAATGTACGAGTCGTAGCATGTTGGTACGAATCGTACCTTGGCCCAACACTTAGACAAAATTCACCCAACACTCCAAGCCACGAATGGATGTCATGATCCGTGAGAAGCCCCTACGAGTTGTAGGTGGACCTGTGACGAGGTCGGCTACATATATGGAAAGTAGTCCTGTTAGTTTAGGAAAAGGATTCTTGTGTCTCAATAAATACTTTTTATGTTTTATTTTTAAGAGAGGACGACGAATAGACTTAATCCTAGGAGGAAAACATTGTAGTAAGCAAATTTTTACATCGTTGGAAGAGAGAATTGAGTTGGTTCAACCTTGTGATCAACCTTTTCTTGAATTCATCTTGTTCTTGCTACTTGTTATTCAAGATTTTGTGGTTTAATTGAAGGAATTGTTTATCTCAATCATCTTTGTAAGTATTGTCTTATGTCTTCAATCATGAACACCAATCACAACCTTGCAACTATGAGAGGCTAAAACCTCCATAGCTATGGTTGTGGGAACCATGGTGGATTAACTAGTTAGGGTTGTACAAAGTGAGTCTAAAACCAATACTAAATACTTATATCGTATTATCTTCATCTTTAATGGTTCTTAGCGGTGCGCAACATTAGGAAGTGCCTGAATTCTTTACTTGCTTTGGTCGAAGAAGTAGAGATTAGGAAAAGAGAATTGCAACGGAGCCTTGATCTTGATGATCATTTTATTAACTTGAGTTGTGGTTACATGATAGTTATATCTGGAACTTAGTGATAACGGTTAGTTTGCAAAACTCATGAGACTTGATCGAGTAATTGAGGATAGTCATTCAATAGGGATTTGTCGATCGTTTGAATGAATCTAAGTTATCCGTTCTGTAAGTAAGTATTGGTAAAGATCAGGAATATATATCCATAGTTGTTATGAATCCATGGGGAACACAAACCCTAGTTATCCTTTAATTATTGATTCACAAATATAATCTTGACTGCTGTTTGTTTTTATTATTGCTCTTAATTAGAATTCCCCCATTGTGAAGTAATTACCATACAAGTTCATCTACCGGCTATAATCTAGATCTTCCATATTCCTCGAGGGATCGACCCCAACCTCTTAATTGGGTTCTTTATTGACAACGTCCGCTTCATACTTCAGTTGGAAGTGTGGTTTGAGCGTTATCACACAACCCACAAGATTTTGCAGTATGGGTACTATTGGCCAACCATTCACCAGGATGCGCATGATCTCGCAAAGGCATGTAATGTATGCCAAAGGCAAAGAGGCATATCAAGGAGGCATGAGCTTTCTCTTACTCCCATCCTCGTCATTGAGCGTTCGATGTGTGGGGCATTGATTTCATGGGCCTATTTGTGAGATCAAATGGGATGAAGTACATACTAGTTGTTGTGGACTATGTTTCGAAATGGGTGGAGGAAATTGCGCTTCTAAATAATGAAGGGAAGAGTGTCACAACATTCTTGAAGCGGAATATATTTTCTAGATTTGGGACTCCCAGAGCCATCATTAGTAATGGGGGTTCGCTCTTCTGTAACCGATTGTTTCGTACTTTATTAGAAAAATATGGGGTAAAACACAGGGTGGCAACACCCTATCATCCTCAGTCTAGTGGGCAAGTTGAAGTCACAAACCGGGAGATAAAGACCATCTTGGCGAAGACTGTGAATGCTAACCGGATAGATTGGGTTAGGAAGTTAGATGATGCTTTATGGGCTTATCATACCACATTCAAGACTCCTATAGGTATGTCTCTGTATCATCTTGTATATGGGAAAGCATGTCACCTTCCGGTTGAACTTAAGCACAAAGCTATGTAGGCGCTCAAGAAGCTGAATTTGAACCGGAGCGAAGCTGCGAACTTGAGGCTTGATCAGTTGAATGAACTAGATGAATTTTGTTTGAAAGCCTATGAGAGTTCTGAAATTTATAAACTAAGAAGGAAAATTCAGCATGACTGGAAGATTGAAAAGAGAGAGTTCAGCCCGGGTGATATGGTGTTACTATTTAATTCTAGATTTCACTTGTTTCCTGACAAGTTGAAGTACAAATGGTTGGGGCCTTTTCAAGTGGTTCAAGTATTCTTCCATGGGGAAATTTAACTGGAAAACCATGAAGGAAAGAATTTTAAAGTCAATGGTCAACGAGTGAAAGCATATTTGGGGAAAAGCAAAGAAATAAAGATGGTGGATCTCTAGGCTCTCAATGAAATCTGAGTAACCCGGGGACTTGCATCGTGCGGCAACGTTAAATCAGGTGCTGCATGGGAGGAATCCATGGAGGTGTTTTGGTGAAGTCTAAGTAGTCAAATTACCCGTGTCGTGCTGCGACATTAAATCAAACACTTCTTGGGAGGCAACCCAAGTTGTAATTGTAAGAAAAATATAGTGTTTACGTGTGTTGATGTGTGCAGGTGATTAAGATGGGAAATTTTAAGCTAAAACCAAAAATCTGAACTTGTTTTGTTGGTGCCAAAAAGCACAGAACGAGTCGTCATCAGACCAAACGATTCATTAAGTGGATCGTGGTCACTGTCATAAGCTACTGCAATTCAGGGCTTATGACTCATTCCATGACTCGTTTGGTAACACCACGAGTAGTTACACAAGTTGTTAGGTTCCAGTAAGAATATAAACCTGGTAAATTGAATGAACAACCAAACGAGTCGTGGCTCTTCTTAACGATTCGTTACGTGGGTTGTGGTATGTTTCTAATTAATTTCCACCTGACCCAACCCACGTACCAATTAGGGTAATTAGATTTCTAAATATACAAAACACCCTATTGTACCCTCATATATTATCACTTGCACTTAAACTGAATTTATAACTCAAAATTGCCCACTTTCATCATCCCAAGATCACTTCTCACTCGCAAAGCACTCACACACACACGATCACTGAATTTTGCTCAAGTGCCACATTCTATCGCAATTTCAAAGTTAAAAACCCTCTTCTGCTCAATTGCAATTTCAATTTAAAATCCTTCCTCTTCTCTTACACTTGTGAGTACTCAGTTATTTCAAGCTTTACCTTACTCATTTATATTTGTGAATTCGAACACTACCTTGAGTTTTAGATAAAACCCTAAGTTGCTTTTATTTTCGTTACTCATGATTAAAATTTAATTCAATGTTATATGAGATATGGTGGTTGTGCTGTTGGGATGGAAAATTCTAAGTGATGATGAACACGGTGTGAGTTATTTTAAACCGTTGTATGTAAACTCTTGAGCACGAGCCATGTAACGAGTCATGGTATCACCTCACGACTCGTTATGTAGCTCATCCCGAGTGGGGAATTGGGCTAGGTAACCAGTGTACTTCACAAATGGTCTAATGAGTCATTTCCTCAAGTAATGACTCGTTGTGACCAGTCGTTAAGTCCATTGGTACAACAAAGAAAATCATGACCTGTAGACAATGAGTGACCTCACGAGTCGTGGCTAGTGGCAATGACTCATTGAGTCCCTCGTCCTGTCTGCCGGGACACAATTAAAAGTTGATTTTGCTTCATCTCATTTTGCATACTAATCTTTATTCCACAGGTACAATGGATTCGAAGGGTGCACCAAAGAAGGGTCCGGCCAAGAAATAGGTGCCGGAGAGGAGTCAGCCATCATATCGCAGACTTAGGGATGCGCCCTCCTCCTCCAAAGAGTCGAGTAGCTCGGAGGAGGAATATGAAGTTTCATAAGGGCAGCTTGTGAGGAGATCTACCAGGGATAGGACCCAACGACCTAAAAATATGACAACCCTGATTGATGCTCCTACTCCACTTGCAATAGACTCGCCAAGCCGAGCATAAGAGAATGCTAGGGCCACAGTCCGGATTGCTGCCGAGGGCACCACAACTGAGGCAAACACAGAAGTTGCTGATGAGTAACATGCTCAACAGGGGAGCAAAGATGATGATTTGACCGAGACTTCAGATACATCTAATGATCAACCACGATAGGTGAGGCGATGGTGTGTTCACGGTATGCATTCCATTTACAACAGGGAAATTGCTCCTAATGAAAAAGGCCATCCAAAGAGGAGCATCTACGGGGAGCCCAGACTAGACACCACAGGGCTCAAGGACCTCTCTGAGTTGCAGGATTTGTTTGATAGATACAGGTTCGGGTGATTAACTGAGCTATCGGGGAGCTACAACCCTTGCCTGTTAAGAGAGTTTTATGCAGTGTATGCAACCACGTTACAACGTTTGGCATGGGTGACGAGCCCGCAAGTGTACGGGTCGTGCAAGTAATATAGTGGCTCTTTTTAAGAACTGGATTATCGAACCCAAGGGACTGGACCCATTCCTCTAACTAT
>JACEIK010006195.1:23499-35632 GCA_018107945.1 Datura stramonium | reverse complement strand
ACGTCATTTTTTACTTCTTTAATATCAGATTAAAGGGATTAACCTAGCCTAAATCCTCACCATCTCCATGTAACGCCCCACCTTGAGAGGTATGACTAGCACCTAGTGCCACACTAGGATTTGGACTAACCTGATTGGCTTGGTGCACTTCTGGTGCATGCCTATAACTTAATTCAAGAAATCAAAAGTCTATATCTCGACTGTAAATACTGCCTCTGGCCGACAAGGCCACCTGTAAAAGAAGACCTCTAACCAACAATAATGCTATAACAGGGATCCTATGCGGGCTGACAAGACCACCATGTTGTTTAGTTATAACTGAATGAAATCAGGCAACTAAAACTACTCTATAGCCGACAAGGCTGCTAACTGACAGCTAAACAGGGCCCCACACGGCCATCACATGAAATAAAACATAAATAGGCCCTACACGGCCAATAAAAAAAGCTAATCACTGGAAATCTGTAGCCTGCAAGCCTCTAAGAGTGGAATAATGGTCGAGACATGGCCCCGACCTACCCATAAACTGTACAACAAAAGAACAAACGTTCTCTAACTATTAACCCTGAAAGAAAGGAGCTGAATGCACTGCTAACTCCGGCTGATGACTAAGATGGTCACGAACCGCGTCTATCCGCCCCACGGATGTTCGTTAGTACAATATGTACTGAATGTGTAAGGCAGTAAAATAATAACTGACTAAAAATTGATAAAACTGAAGTAATCAAGAGGGAGGGTAAGAATTTAACTTGAGTAACCTTACCGTCTGAAATATCTAAATAACAAGTATATAAATACAAACAAGAACCTAACCGGGCCCCCATAAGCTTGGAAGGTACAAACAACACAGAATAACCTACCTAGGCCCCCAGAAGCCCGGTCAAATACAAATAATGCACTCTCCAACTATTTGGCTACTAAAGGTTCATAAGCATACTGTAACTCAGGATTTACTTGTTCTCTAAATCTGTATATGATCTTGACAGGCTTCTGTAGATGTGTCTGTGTCTGAGCCATCTGGGCTATGTAACTGGACCCTGATCCTTGGCTTTACTATAGGTCATCGTGTGACTAGATCCCGAGCCTTAGCTCGACTATGAATCATACTGTAGCTGCTGTGTCTGAGCCCCGAGCCTTGGCTCGACTATGGGCCATAATGTAACTGCGGTAGCTGGACCCCGTGCCTTGGCTTGACTATGGGTCATAATGTAAGCTCTGAAAACTGGGTACGACCCTCACAGCCTCACTTTGGTCCCGCTAGCCATCATACTAATCTTGCAACCATAACCCTGTAGGCAATAACATCTAAACCCTGAATATCGTATACAAAAATCTAGATGGCTAGGGTTAAGTCTGACGAGGGTTACTATATCATCGCTATCGTCTCAATTCAATTCATAACAACTGACCACAATATATTTACTCTAAAGTACTATAGATACACAAGTTGTACTAACTTTTTGATGAACGTAACTTGTCGGAAAGGATAGCCTTACATCCGTCAAGTGTCGACTTTCGTTTAACTGGCGAGTTCCAACTTATAACTGGCGATTCTATCAAACTGTAGCCTTGATATTGAGAGAATAGGGCTAATTTCAATACTAAATTTGGAAAATAACGATAACTTTCAATAATAATATCAACTATAACTTAACTTTTAATATCTCGGCCGATAACCTACAATTTGCCGAGAGTCCATAAGGGAGAAGTGCTTACCTAATGCCTGTGGCTGTTTAAGATTCAATTTAGGGTAATTCTGACAACTTTTACTTGATGGAGTTCCGGTATGCCAAGCGAATTTTATAGAAATAACTCTATTGTAATGCTTACCGTAGGCCTAGAACTCGTTACCCACAGTTTATTTGCATTTGGAAGGCGTTGGGTAGCATAATCGGACTAAAATATAGAAAAAGTTGCATGTTCTCTCTACTTTAGAAGTGGGAATATACTAAGAATGAAATGAAATGAAATGAGAAAAGGATTTATATATATATATACACATGGGCGGTGGCAGGGGTGGTGCCCCGCACCGCCTATCGCGCCAAACACCCTGTCGCGCCACGCCCCTCAATGTGTTGGCCCCTCACGGTCCCGCCTCAGCCAACCCTATTTCTGAGGCTTTTCCCATACGCGTCAAACTCTCCTTACTCATCACAAATCCATGCGTACGTCCACTAGCCATTAACATTTTATGATTAAGCTTCTTGTGGGTGAATTCTTTCACGTTCTTCTATGAAATCAGTTTTCTCATTATCCAATTTATGTTACTATGATTATGAATGCATTTCCCATATCAAATCTCTCTTGAAACTATGAATTCCAAGTTTCAAGTATGATTTTAAGAACTTCTAGGGTTTTAACCCAATTTCATGAAATTCTCTATGATATGTCTATGGGTGTAATTCTCTCATATTCCAAACCATGTTTTAAGATTAATGGGAAAATTTCATTCTCAATTTTATTATAAATTCATGTTTTCAAGCTATTAGAAAAGTATGCCCTATTATGCATGTTTTATGGAAATTCAAGCTTATGATCTATATTTTCAAGCATGATGAGATATATATGATGAAAGTATGATTTCGAAATACCCCATGTGTAAATTCATGTTTTGGATATCAAAGTCTATTTCAAGTATGTTTATGTTTGGGCAAGCTCATACGATCAAGTATGTTCATGATTTCATGTTATTAGCTTACTACATGGATTTTGGAGTCTAGAATCCCACTCTTTTTTTCAGCTTCTGGTATGGTTTGAGCCAAGGGTCCTCCTATTATGTTTTTTTTTAGAATTTTCATATATTATTACAATTCATCTTCATCACCAGATGATGGTTCAACTTCATTGAAAAATGACAGAGAACAAATGCATATTTTTGGGAGTAGTGCCTAGCACCGAGTAGGCTACGGGTCAGTCAACCATATGCCTTAGAACTACGCGCCAAAGTAGGTCTACATATATACTTTTGGACCTTCCTTGTGAGCTTCCGCTTCCTCCAAGGGGCCTTAAGCTTGATATCAATATCATGGTAGTGTCCTTCACCCTGGAAAGGGTTTGGACGGCTCTGCCTACTTTAGTGTAATAGTCAGGACCACGTAAGCTCTATCGTGATAATATCGGTTATATGACGAGTCTCCCATTACTCCTCATGATTACAGTTATGCATGTTCATCAGTCATGATGTTATATTTTTGGCAGGTTTGACCTAATATTTAGTTTTACTTATGATTATTAGTTTTCAGCTTTGGGTCATTCGATTCAGTTATGTTATTCAGTTATGTTCAGATCATGATTTTAGAAAATAGCATGCAAGACTTACTCTTAGAATATTATCTTGATTATATTTTTATGATATGCATGATTTATGATTTTACTTAGAAGTTTTACTTACCTTGCATACTCGGTACATTCCACGTACTGACCGCATACTCTATGTTGTATCATTTCATGATACAGGCTTAGATATTCGGGCTTAGTTCTGCCATTAGACAAATCCTCTAGTTAGCCTTACTCAGCCAGAGTTGGTGAATCCTCATCCTTCGAAGACCCTTTATCAGTTTGTACTCAGTATTTTCAGTTTCAGTTTTAGTTAGTTAGTTCGGGTCTTGTCCCATCAACTCGTCAGTATGTAGAGGGTATTTAGACATAGTATGTTTTTTATTTTCAGGTCGTTGTTATGAATTCAGATAATTGATGTTATCAGATTTTAAAACTTTTGCTGTTATATATATGTCAGACTTCCGCTTTATAGTGTTGAGTTTTAGATGTCATGTTTATGCCATGGGTCAACTTGGAGACCCTCGGAGTTCTTTGTCCCATGTCTCGATCTGGGCCTATGTTCGGATCGTGACACAATGGCCTCAAAAATCAATAGCACAAGCTCTAAGCATGTCCTCCAAGATCTGAATAACCCATTCAAAGTGTCCATCAGTTTGGGGATGAAAAGTTATACTCAATTCGACTCGTGAACCCAATGACTTATGAAAATACTTCCAAAACTCAGCAGTGAATTGTGCACCTCGATTAGATATTATTAAAATAGGCACACCATAAAGCCGAACTATCTCACGAAGGTAAATATCTGCTAACTATTTTGCGGTATGAGTAACCCAAACTAGTATGACATATGTTGACTTTGTGAGTCTGTCCATAATCACCCAAATGAAGTCATGGTTCTTGAAAGTACTTGGCAACCCAACAACAAAATCCATAGTAATCTCTCCCACTTCTACTCTGGGATAATCACGTTTTGCATTACTCCCCTAGGTTTTTGATGTTCATATTTGACTTGTTGAAAATTTAAGCAACTAATCATATGCTTTAAAATATCAGCCTTCATACCCTTCCACCAGTACAATCCACATAAGTCTTGATACATTTTAGTAGAACTTGGGTGGATGGAGTATCACGAGTTATGAGCCTCTTCAAGAATCAGTTGCTTCACATCACGCACAATAGGAATACATAGTCTACCATGTCAATGAAGCATGCCCTCACCATTAATTGAGAATTACTTAATGCCTCCATTATGCACTATATCTTGTAGTCTGGAAAGGTAGGGATCTTCATATTGGCGAGTCTTGAATTGTCCAACTAAGTATAACTGCACCACCATACCTGCTAGTATTTGCCCGACACTGTATGAAATATTCGAACTCCCTGATTTGTCAATGCCTGAATATCCATAACCATAGATCTCTTTTCAACTGTGAACTAGGCCAAACTACCCATAGACTTTCTAGTCAAGGCGTCCGCCACCACATTCGCCTTCCTAGGTTGATACAAAATGGTAAGATCATAATCTTTAAGTTACTCTAACCACCGTCTTTATCTCAGATTCAAATCTTTTTGCTTGAATATGTATTGTAGACTCTTATGATCAATAAATATTTCGCATGGCTCACCATAAAGATAGTGACACCAGATCTTCAGTGCAAATACAACTGCAGCCAATTTCTAATCGCGAGTCAGATAATTCTTCTCATGAATCTTTAGTTGTCGAGATACATATGCCACCATATTACCATTCTGCATTAAGAAACAACCCAATCCAACTTGATACACATCACAATAAATAGTGAAACCATCCTTCGTTGTAGGTAAGGTCAAAATCAGAGTCATAATCAATACAGTCTTCAATTTCTAAAAACCTTCTTCATATCCATCTGACCACTAGAATACCACACCTTTATGAGTTAAATGCATCAATGGAGGGGCTATCTTTAAGAAACCCTCCATAAACCTTTTTTAATATCTAGCTAGTCCTAATAAGTTGCATATCTCTGTAGGAGTACTAGGTCAAGGACAATCTCGAATCACTTCGATCTTTTTTGGATAAAATTGAATTCCATCCCGTGACACTATGTGCCCAAAGAAGGAAAATGTGCCCAACCAGAACTAACACTTTGAGAACTTAGCATAAAGCTTTTGTTCTCTATGTGTTTGTAGCACAACTCTCAGGTGTTGTTTATGTTCTGCCTCACTCCAAGAGTAGACCAGAATGTCATCAATGAACACAATCACAAAATGACTATGTATGGCTTGAATACGATGTTCATGAGGTTCATAAATTCTACAGGTGCGTTAGTCAACCCGAAAGACATCACCAAAAATTCAAAGTGCCCATACATGGTTCGAGAGGATGTCTTAGATATATCCTCGGTCTTAATTCTCTGCTGATGGTAACCTGATCTCAGGTTAATTTTTGAAAAGTGATTAGCACCTTGTAGTTGATCGAATAAATCATCAATACGAGGCAATGAATATTTATTCTTGATCATCGCCTTACTCAACTATCTGTAGTCAATGCACATCCTTATTGTACCATTTTCTTCACAAATAACACAGGTGCACCCCAAGGAAATATAGTAGGCTTGATGGCCCCTTATCAACTAGCTCTTGGAGTTGAACCTTCAATTCTCTCAAATCAGCTGGAGCCATACGATATGGAGGAATAGAGATATGTTGAGTCCTTGTAACTAAATTAATGCTGAACATAATTTCTCTCATTGGAGGTAGCCCAGGCAAATCTTCTGGGAACATATCAGCAAATTCTCGAACAAGGGGAACACTGTCAATAGTAACATTCTTCATTCGAGTATCAAGAACGATAGAAATAAAACCCAAACACCCATAATTAATCATTCAACGTGCCTTTATATAAGATATTATCTTTTCTTAGGTCACAAGATTCATGTATTTCCACACTAAAGGTAGCTCTCCAGGAAAATCAAAATGTATAAGCTTAGCATAGTAATCAACCAAAGCATAACATGATAACAATGATTTCATCCCTATAATCACATCAAAGTCAAACATCGGTAACTCTAGTAGATCAACTAGGGTGTTCCTATCCTGAACAGATATTAGACAGTCTCTATAAACTCTATCCACTTCCAAAGTCTCCCCACCAGAGTCATAACCATATATGACACAATAAGAGACTCAACTCTTTATTCTAAGAATATAGCAAAATGGAGATACATACAAATACATAGAACTAAGATCAATAAGAGCATATACCCCATGAAAGTTGGAAATGATAATAACTATGACTATTGCATTAGATGATTTGATATCTTGTCTGGCCATAGAAAGCAATCTCAGTAGTCCACCCGCTCTCTGTGCAACCTGTGCACCTTGTCGACTTGTCCACAAGAACCTTGCTAAGAGGCCCTAGCTAGCTGAGCGTGAATAGGTGTATCTGTAGTAGATACATGAAAATGTGTCGTAGCTTGACTAGTACCAGGATTTCCCTTAGGACAATATTTAGCAATATATCCCTTTTATCCATAAGTAAAACAAGCCTTATCTGATCCAAAGCAACAACCATTATGAAATCTACCACAATTAGAATATCTCAGATGTTGTACGAACTGAAAGGAACAGTTGGCCTTTCTCTGCATATGGTGCTAACCCTATGTAGCTGAATAACCACTCCTAGAAGACTGCACCATCGACGTTGATTGAGTAGGCCTAGGTTTCCCCCGATGGAGCACCGCTAAACTCGCCTGTGTTATTTGCATTTTTCCTTTTTTGCTCAACTCTTTCCATTTCTAAATAGGACTCAAAATGGAGAGCAGTGTCAACTCTATTTGAATAGGTATCACCTTGCATATCTCGTATCACAAGACCATGATAATGATGTTCAAGTCCATCCACAAAATGTCTCACCTTCACCCTCGAGTCTTCCACTAAAAATGGAACATACCTAGATAAGTCAGTGAGCTTAGCCTCATACTCTGTAACTATCATAGAGCCCTGATGTAGTTTGTTGAACTGACGTCTCATGTCGACTTATTTTCTCAATGGAATGAACCTATCCTCAAACATTATGAAAAATTCTGACCAAGTAATAAGTGGTAACCCTATTTGTATACCTATATATATTGAAGTCCACCATGCCTCAATAGACCCTGAGAATAGGAAAGTAGTAAATTCCACACCATGAGTCTCCTTCAGTCCCAATGTAGTCAATATCTTTTCACAGCGATGAATGAACTTCTGAGGCTCAATAGAAGTTGGTGTTGCATCGAACTCTGGTGGCTTATGATCCATGAGATTCTTAATATTTTTGGATTGCCCAGTAGTTGTAACTAAATGAACAACTGACTGAGGGGTCAACTGAGGTGTCTATTGTAGCTATAAAATTCAATTGAACTTGTGTTTGAGTTTGTGAAGTAGTCTGAGGAACTAGAAGTCCACTATGATTAGTCACCAATGCCTCTAACACATTCAATAGTCTAATCACTGAGTTTGCAGACAAAGAAACAACTGAAACTATCGATGGAGCACCCCTATCAACCTATTCTTTCACTCACCCTTGAGCAACAACTCGAGGCTGACCACCATTCACAACATCAGGCCGAGGATCTGCCTATTCCATAGTATGAGACCTAGTCAGATGGGCCCCAACTTGACTACCACCGTTGGTAGTACCATGCCTCGCACAGTTTCCAACAGATGCCTTTGATTGACTAGTAGATGTAGATGCACATTTCTTAGCCATTTGTGAAATAAATATTTCAAGATTATACTTGATTCAATTGAATGCATGAATAATAAATAAAAGAAGGGAAAACATCCTAAATGTTTAGTGGCCTCAAGGTCATAGGTATACCCGTGAACAAGACTCTACTAAACACTACTCCATTACTCGGGACTTAAGGCTAAGCTCTGAAACAAACTTTGTCACATCCCAAAGCACCCTCTAGATGTGATTGGCACCTGCTAACATCACCCACCGGGCGAACCAATTTATCCATTTCACTTGCTCTTTTATATAAACACTGAGAGAAAATACGTGTAACTATAAATACATTAATAATCATTAAGTAAAAAGAATAGTGATTCAATGAAATCCAAAATCAATCCATGAGATTCAACAAACTCAATTACTAAGTGTCTAGTCCAAATTGCACAATAAGACCATGGAGCATCTAATAGAGTTACATTAGTTTAACTGTCGGGCATACAAACTCCAAGAAAGAAAATATATGTTATAGAATAGATAATGCTAAAATGATAGCCTCCACGAACCAATTCAAAGGCTCACCTCAGCAATAGAATCTACAAGAATGGACTCGTCAGCCACTAGTCTCATGCTCTGCAATGATATTTGTACAGACATGCAAGTAAGGAGTGAGTTTTAAGTGTACCATCCTTCTTTCGAACGAATAGCATTGGGGCACCCTATGGATATATATTGGGTTTGATGAAGCTTTTGTCTAAAAGTTCTTTCAGTTGTTTCTTCAACTCCTTATGCTTAGCTAAAGCTATTCTATAAGGAGGAATTGAGATGGGCTAGGTATCTAGAATAAGGTTTATTTTGAAATTGATTTCCTACTCAGGAGGAACTCCGCAATGGTCTTCGGGAAATACATCTAAGAAGTCATTTACAAATGGAACTAATTGAAGGGTTGGGGTTTCAGAATTAGAATTTCGGACCCAAACTAGATGATATATATATCCCTTAGAAATCAGTTTCCCGGACTTAAGATAGGAGATAAACCAACTCTTCGACGCTGAAGTACTACCTTTCCACTCTAGGACTGGTTCATTAGGAAACTGAAACTTAACAACCCTGGTTCTACAATCAACTGAGGCATAGCAAGAGTACAACCAGTCCATGCCAAGAAAGATGTTAAAATCGACCATATCTAACTCTACTAGATAGACTATAGTGACCCTTTGTAAATCTGTGATCGAGCAGCTTTTATATACCCGACTGGCTAAAACTAACTCACCAATAGGAGTAGAGAGTGGAAAGGGTTCTAAGAGTATTTCTTGATTAATATCAAACTGAACTGCGATGTAAGGAGTCATAAAGGAAATGTAGCTCTTGGATCTAATAAAACATAGACATTAGTATGGAAGAGACATAACATACCAGTACCCATGTTAGGTGAGTTCTCCTAATCTTTATATGAAGATAGAGCATAGAAATAGTTCTGGCCCTAACCACCACTTATGCCAAAAATAGTTCCATGTTATGCTGGGTGACCTAACGGAGCTACTGAAGTAGTGGACTAGGTCTTCCCACGTCCGGTGGACGGGCAATCCTTTAACTTTTGACCTAGATGACCATAGCCAAAGCAACCCTCCTTGATAAGACGACACTGACTTGGATAGTTTTTACCACACTTTGGGCATGCTGGGAAACTGCGACTGCTGGAGAGATGACTTTGAGACTGAGAGCCTGATGTTGTACCCTTCTGATCTATACGGTGTCTTGGAGAAAGAGCACTAGCTGAAGAAGGTGCTGAAGATCTCTACTACTGCTGTGAGCGATTACTATCACCTGACATCTATTGTGAATAGTGAAACTATCGTGTTCTAGCCCGCTTGCTCTCTCTCTCTCTCTCTCTCTCTCTCTCTCCCCCCCTCTCTCTCCTTTTTTTTAAGCTTTTTCTTCTCAATTTGCTGGGCACAAATCATAAGCATGGAAATGTCTATGTCGATGATGAGCATGGAGGTTTTGCACACTTTGACGGCCAAGTCTGACACTTCTGAGACAAACTTGCTCATCCGAGCCCTGGGTTCAGCAACTATCTCCGGAGCATATTTGGATAGTTCAGTAAATTTCAAGGCATACTCCTGAATGGTCATGGAGTTCTGCTTTAGATTGATGAACTCCTCCACCTTAGCTTCCCTCGGCTGTCTAGGAAAGAACCTATCCAAAAACACTGTTACGAACTCATCCCACTCCACTGGACCTGCACCAACTCGTCTTCTTCTTTCCAGTATTGGTACCATATGTAGGCCACTCCCTTCAGCTAATAAGCAGCCAAATATGCACTTTCAATAGAGGTGACACCCATGATCCGTGTGATTTTTTGAACCTCATCAATAAAATCTTGTAGGTCCTTGTCTACCTTCGACCCATGAAATTCTGGGGGATTCATCTAAGTGAAATCATGGACTCTAGTAGCAACTACAATTCCACTAGGATTAGTAGGTGCAACATCCTGCTGGGGTACTGGTTGTTCACAACTTGGGGAAGCATTTGGAAAGCAGCCCAAAAATTAGCATGTGACACCAGCACATTTAGAGGGGCTGCTGGAGCTAGAAGGGCTTGCTAGTTTGCATTTTCGTTACGTCTTCTGTTAGCTCATCTAGGAGGCATTGTCTGTAAATGTGTAGAGCACGATTTAGAAGGATAATTTAGAGTTTCAAACTTTATCGCATGATAAGAAACGTGAGAGAAGGGAAATTTTCTAAAATGTTGTTATACCGTGGAAGCCCAAAGATTAGATCCGCGAGTTGAAACGGAGAAAAGTTAAAATTTGGCACAACGCATTAGGACGGGTCATGAGGTTACCCGTGAGAGAAGCCCACAAGTCATGATGTGACTCGTGGGGGAGGCCTAGGTGATGATTTTGAAGTTTGGGAAATAGGATCCCCACAGGCGTGACTACGAGTCATGGTCAGGCCCCACCATTCGTAAGGTCAGTCGTGGGGAGTGGTTATTTAGAAAAGAGGAGAAGGAAGAATGTGTAGTTAACAGAAGGACCCACGAGTCATGGTCAGTCCCCACGATTTGTGGGAAGTGTCGTGACCAGCATGGTGAAGAATAATTTGGTATTGAGGCAGTGTACTCGTGGTCCCAAACAATGAATCGTGAAGTCTCCTATTACAAGCCCAGAAGACTTGAGAAGTAGTGTACTTCATGGATCATGCCATGAGTCGTGGCTAGAGGGAACGAGTCGTTAGGTCCCTCATGGGGACCAACTGACAGTTATTTTCTGCGATTTTAGTAAGGGATTTTTCCTAATTTCCAAGTTCCTAAGGCCTAAACTAGGACATTTTGAGTTATGAATAATGACTTTTAAAGGGGTTAAGTTCATTTTAGGCCATATTCATTCATGCATGCAAGGTAGAATATGAGAGAGGGTGATCAAGCTTAGTGTTCTTCAATTTCTCTTCAATTCCTATTGGGCATTTAAATAAGTGTAAAAATCAGCTACCAACAGGTATATAGGGTTATGAATGGGTGCATCCTTTCATACCCATGCCCAATCCCTCTCTAAATCATGAATATTCTATGTCTAATCCATGGGGTTTTTACCTAGTGCATGAATTTCCTAATTCTTTACGTGGGTATGATTTAAATATGTTTCTACCATTGAATTATGAAGCATGGGCAGGTTTTATATTGTATTCAATCAAAAGCATGTTACAAGTTTTATAAATAAAAAATCCCATTGATGAAAAGTTCATGAAAGAAGAGATTTGTGATGAATGTATGATTACGATGAGATGTTATGATGAAAAGCATGTTTTCAAGCTACCCATGTTTATAATCATGTTTTCTATGTGAATTGAGTATTTCCAAGCATGATAATGCTTTGGGAATTGCCCACATGTTCAAAGTATGATTTATGATTTCCTTAATTAAGCTTACCATAAGGTTTTGGAGCGAACACTCCCAATTATCTTTCAGTCTTGTGGTGTGATTTGAGTTAAAGCTTCTCATATTCACGATTTCATATTTGAGATGTATTTGATGATTGAGCTTCGTCAATAGATGATGTTGAGCTTCGTTTAAAGACGATGTAGAGCATATGCATGTTTTTGGAAGTAGCATCTAACACTGAGTAGACTAAGGGTTGATCACCCTATGCCTCAGAACTAC
>JACEIK010006195.1:1162-23433 GCA_018107945.1 Datura stramonium | reverse complement strand
ATCCCCTGCTCTATTGGGCCGCAACTTGATATCGATATCATGTTATCGTCCCTAGCCCTGACAAGACTTTGGACGGCTCTACCCACTTGAATGTGATAGTTGGGATCACGTAAGCTCTATCATGGTATGTCAGTTAAAAGACGAGTCTCCCACTATTCCTCATGATTTTAGTGATACATGTTTATCCTTCATGAGATTTCTATATCTATATATGTTCTAAAGCAGGTTTGATTCAATGTTCAGTTTTACTCATGACTATCAGATTTCAGCTTTGAGTCAATCGATTCAGCTATGATATTATGTTATTTTATGTTATGATGAGATCATTATTTAAGAAAGAATGCATGCAAGCCCTACTCTCAAATTCTTAATGTTCATGTTTTACATTATGCATATTCTTTAAATGATTTTACTTGCTTAAGCAGTTTTACTTACCTTGCATACTTGGCACATTCCATGTATTGACCGCCTAGTCTATGCTGTATCGTTTCATGATACAGGACCTGGCTCTCAGGTTCAGCCCCCTTCATAGTCAATCTTCGGAGCTAGCATCTTACATTGTTGGTGAGTCCTCATTCCTAATGGACTAGACTTATTCAGAATTTTTCTATGTATTTTCAGTTCTAGTTTGGTTGGGTTAGTTGGGGTCTTGTCCCATGAACTCATCATGTTTAGAGACTTTTCAGACATACGGATGTATTCAGCTTCAGATTTGGTATTCTGATGTTATGTTAAATCTAGACTTCCTCTATGATTATCTTGTTGATTTATTTAGTTTTATTGATTTAGTTAGATGTATTCTTATGCCATGGGTCGAATTGGGGTCTCTCGGGGCTCCTTTTCTCGTGTTGCGATCCGGCCCTCCGTTCGGGTCATGACAAACTTGGTATCAGAGAAATAGGTTTTAAGTGTCCTACGGTGTCTAAAAGCCATGTTGAGTAGAGTATTTTTCATGGGTGTGAAGTGTGCCACACTTATGAAGAAGAGGCTACAAAATGTTTAGGAAATGTTCCTTTCTTTCATGATCCATGTCGTGGATGAAAAGCCTCCCTATCCTTCTAATTCATTCTATTCACGATTGCAGAATCATGACTCTCCAAATAGTAAATGGTAGAAGGAAGGGAATGGAGAAGTCCATGAGGATAGAAATGTAAACGGGCACAAGTAGGCCCCACCAGTTCAGGAGCACCAGGCACCGGAGCTGATTGCCCATGCTGAGTTTGTGGTAGCTATTTAGATTCTCACGTAGGCCTTAATCGCTGAGGCCAATCAAAAGGCGGTTGTGCATGTTTCAAAAAATGGTAGTGCGGCGGTGGCTCGAGTCAGGGATTTCTTGAGAATGAACCTACAGGAGTTTCTCGGGTCAAAAGTAAATGAGGACCCGCATGAGTTCATAGATGAGATTGTGAAGATAACCCAAGTCATATGGGTGAATGGAGTTGAGTGCACGAAGTTTGCCTCGTACTAGTTGAAAGGGGTGGCGCACATCTAGTTTCGCCAATGGAAAGATAGCAAGGTTGCCAGAGCGGGCCCTGTCACTTGGGAAGAGTTCCATGTTAACTTCTAGGATCGTTTCTTCCTTCATAAGATGAGGGAGCTAAAGGCAACTGAGTTTGTAAATCTGAATCAAGGGAGGATGACAGTGCAATAGTATGCCCTTGAGTTCACTCACCTATCGAAGTACGCCCCGGGGTTCGTGGATGATCAGAGGGCGTAGGTGAGCAGGTTCATTCATGGAGTAGAGAGCTATTTGGACAAGGATTGCAGGACTGCTATGCTCCACCAGGACATGGACTTCTCTCGGATAGTCTTGTACGCCTAGCAGATTAAGGCAGCACATCTAAGAGAGAGGGAGGCCAAGAGGGCCAGGACCGATGACCATAGATTTTGACAGCCGAGGTTGGGTGGTGGAAACCGACAGTAGACCTACTAGAGATCTTCAACCCCAGCCTCTTTAGCATTGAGTGTACCATCCAGGCCTTGGCAGGATCAGAGAGGGTGAGCATCCGTCTCTAGGGGTCAGAGCAGCAGACCCGTATATTGTAATATTCTAGCTTACTGCAGGTTTAGCAGGTAAAAGTGCTTGTTTCAGGTGTGGGAAGCCCGGGAACATACTTAGAGATTGCCCAGCAGTGAGGCATGATCATGATAGGGGCTGAGGCCCAGCTTCTAGTTCAGCAGCCCCACTCGCACGCTCCGCACATCAGGGGCATCTACTAGCACAGGTGGCGGTCAACACTAAAAATGATTCTATGCCTTAGCATCCTGCCAGGAGCAGGAGGTCTCCCCCGATGTAGTCACTGGTATGTTACGAGTATTCCATCTTGATGTTTGTGCTTTGCTAGATTTGAGGGCTACCTTGTCTTTTGTGACACTTTATGTGGCCAGTAGCTTCGAAGTTAGTCCCGAAGTCCTGTTAGAACCCTTCTCAGTTTCTATTCCAGTAGGTGATTCAGTGATAGCTAGACGATTGTATAAAGGTTGCCCGATCTCAGTCCTTCAGAAAGTCATCTGAGCAGATTTGATAGAGTTAGCCATGATAGATTTCAATGTTATCCTCAGCATGGATTTGCTATTTTCATGTTATGCTTAAGTTAACTGTAGAACCAGGGCAGTAGAGTTTATATTTCCAGGTGAGCCAGTCTTAAAATGGAAAGGTAGTTTAGCTGTGCCTATAGGTCGTTTCATTTCCTAACTTAAGGACAGAAAGATAATTTGCAAAGGTTGTGTGTAGCACCTAGTTAGGGTTAAGGATGCGATGTACAAGACCCCGACTATTTAGTCGGTTCTAGTAGTATATGAGTATCTAGAGGTATTTCCTGATGATTTACTGGGAATCCCTTCCAAGCGGGAGATTGATTTTGGTATTGACCTTCTTCCCGACACGCAACCTATATTTGTTCCTCCCTATAGAATGGCTCCAGTCGAGCTAAAGGAGTTGAAGGAAAAATTTAAGGACCTATTAGATAAGGGTTTCATTAAATTGAGAAAGTCCCCATGGGGTGCACCAGTTCTCTTTGTCCGAAAGAAGGATGGTTCTCTTTAAGTGTGTATTAACTATCGGTAATTGAACAAAGTCACCATCAAGAACTGGTATCCTCTACCTCGTATTGATGATTTATTTAACGAACTTTAGGGTGCTAAATATTTCTCGAAGATAGATCTCAGATCCAGGTATCATCAGCTCAAAGTTCGGGAGAGCGATATCCCAAAGACAGCCTTCAAGATGCGATATGGTCATTATGAGTTTGTAGTTATGTCTTTTGGACTAATGAATGCTCCAGCAGCTCTTATGGACTTGATGAACAGGGTGTTCAAGCCATACTTGGATATGTTCATGATTGTGTTTATTGATGACATCCTGGTATACTCTCGTAGCGAGGAGGAGCATGCCACTCATTTGAGAGTAGTGGTGCAGACTCTCAAGGATCGTCAATTATATGCCAAATTTAGCAAGTGTGAGTTTTGGTTGGACTCGGTGGCGTTTTCGATCCATGTAGTATCAAGCGAAGGTATAAGGGTGGACTCTAAGAAAATAGAAGCGGTGAAGAATTGGCCTAGACCGGTGAATCCTTCAGGTATTCAGAATTTTTTGGGTTTAGCTGGCTACTATTGAAGATTCATTGAAGGTTTCTCAACCATTGTAGCACCTTTGACCAAGTTAACCCAGAAGAAGGTGAAGTTTCAATGGTTGGAAGCTTGTGAGAAGAGCTACCAAGAGTTGTAGACCCAACTTACTTCAGCATCGACGTTGACTCTACGGGAGGGTATCAATGGGTTCATGGTGTATTGTGATGCTTCAAGGATCGGACTTGGGTGTGTATTGATGCAGTATGGGAAAATTATAGCATATGCCTCCAGACAGCTAAAAGTTCATGAGAGGAATTACCCGACCCATGATTTTGAATTGGTTGCGGTGGTATTCGCCTTGAAGATATGGAAACACTACTTGTACGGGGTCCACATGGATGTGTTCACGGACCATAAGAGTTTGCAATATGTTTTCACGCAGAAGGATCTCAATCTTCGGCAAAGGAGGTAGTTGGAGCTACTCAAGGACTATGATATAAGTGTCCTTTACCATCCGAGTAAGGCCAATGTTGTAGGGTACATGCTTAGTAGACTCTCTATAGAGAGTGTGTCCCACGTGGATGAGGGAAAAGGAGCTGGTGAAAGATGTGCATCGACTCGCCAGGTTGGGAGTTAGGTTGGTTGACCCGACCGATGGCGGTATTATTGGTCATAACGGATTAGAATCATCCTTCGTGAATGATGTAAAAGCTAGACAATATAAGGATCCCATTTTGGTAAAGTTAAAGGAAACTGTTCAGAATCAGAAGGTAGGGTCTTCTCCAAAGGAGGAGATGGTGTGCTTCGGTACTAGGGTCCCCTATGTGTTCCAGATGTGGATGATTTGAGAAACCAAATGTTGCACGAGGCTCATGGATCTAGGTATTCTATCCATCTAGGTTCCACCAAGATGTACCGTGACTTACGGGAAGTTTATTGGTGGAATGGCATGAAGAATGACATCACGGAGTGCGTAGCTAACTGTCCAAATTGTCAACGGGTAAAGTTTGAGCATCAGAGATCAGGAGGTGTGTTTCAGGATATCAGTATTTTTACTTGGAAGTGGGAAGAAATCAATATGGACTTCATCACAGGTTTACCTCGCACTCATCAACAATATGATTCCATTTGGGTGGTGGTAGACAGGTTGACCAAGGCCGCTCTATTTCTATCGGTCAAAACCACATATTTGGTGAAGGATTATGCCAAACTATATATCCAAGAGCTAGTTCGATTGCATGGAGTGCCCTTGTCCATTATTTTAGATAAAGGTACTCAATTTACCTCTCAGTTTTGGAAGTCATTCCTAAAAGGACTTGGTACTCAGGTTAAGCTCAGCACAATGTTTCACCCGCAAATGGATGGTCAAGCGGAACAAACAATCTAGACACTTGAGGACATGTTGAGAGCATGCGTGATTGACTTCAGAGGTAGCTGGGATGAGAATTTGCCACTTATCAAGTTTGCATATAATAACATCTATCATTCCATTATCCAGATGGCTACGTTCGAGGCTCTCTATGGGCGGAGATGAAGATCGCCCGTTGGTTGGTTTGAGATTAGTGAAGCGGCAATGATAGGACCAGATTCGATTCATGAGGCTATGGAGAAGGTTCAGTTAACAAAGGATAGGTTGAAAACTGCTCAGAGTCGCCAAAAGTCCTATGCTGATGTGAGGATAAGGGAATTAGTATTTGAAGTTGATGATTGGGTATTTCTGAAGGTGTCTCCCATGAAAGGAGTGATGAGGTTGAAAGAAGGGGAAACTTATTCCCCGCTATGTTGGCACGAACAGGATAGTGAAATCAGTTTGAAAGGTGGCATATGAATTGAAGTTGCCCTTAGAATTATCTTATGTGCATCCTGTATTCCATGTATCACTCTTAAAGAGGTGTTTGGGTGATCCATCTTTGGTTGTCCAGGTGGACAGTGTTGGTATGGGAGGCAGCCTTAGTTATGAGGAGTTTCCAGTAGAAATACTGGATTCGTCAGGTTCGAAGGCTAAGGAATAAGGAAGTAGCTTCAATTAAGGTGTTATGGAGAAATCAACATGTTGAGGGAGCTACGTGGGAAGCCGAAGCGGATATGATGGCTAGATACCCACATTTATTCTCTACCAGCTCTGTTCCAGCTCGAGGTACCAGTTTATACTCAAACTCTACTTAGTTTTCATGTTCAGTTCATGTGCTCAAGTTTGTTTTATGTATATGGATGTATGTATGATTCGTGAATTCAGTGCAACTATTTAGTTTGAATCGGAGATAGTCATTCCATCAGTATCGAGCTCAAATGATCAGTATTTGAATATGATGATTCTATTTCTCTACTTTTATGTATGTTTTCCAACATTCAAGGACGAATGTTACTAAGGGAGTATATTGTTATATCCCGGAAGCCCAAAGATCAGACCTGGGAGTTGAAACAGAGAAAAGTTAAAATCTGGCACCAGGAATCAGGAGGGGTCGTGAGGTGACCCGTGAGAGCAGCCCACGAGTCGTGATGTGACTTGTAGGGGAGGCCCAGGTGATGAGTTTGCAGTTTGGGAAATAGGATCTCCATGGGCGTGACCACGACTCATGGTCAGGCCCCACGACTCGTTAGGTCAGTCGTGGGGAGTGGTGATTGAGAATAGAGGAGAAGGAAGACAGTGTACTTAACAGAAGTACCCCACAAGTCGCGGTCAGTCCCCACGATTCATGGGAAGTGTCGTGACCAACAGGGTGAAGAATTATTTGGTTTTGAGGCAGTGTACATGATAGGTGGCTCTTTTTAAGAACCGGAATGTCGAACCCAAAAGGACTGGACTANCCCACGATTCATGGGAAGTGTCGTGACCAACAGGGTGAAGAATTATTTGGTTTTGAGGCAGTGTACATGATAGGTGGTGACCACAAGTCGTGGTCACCAGCAAGGAATCGTGAAGTTTCCCGTTATGAGCCTAGAAGACTTAAGAAGTACTGTACTTCACGGATCATGCCACAAGTCGTGGCCAGAGGGGATGAGTCGTTAGGTCCCTCATGGGGACCAACTGGCAGTTATTTTATGCAATTTTAGTAAGGGCTTTTCCGTAAGTCATAAGTTCCTAAGGCTTAAACTACGTTGTTTTGAGTTATGAATGAGGACTTTTGAAGGGGTTAATTTCATTTTAGGCCTTATTCATTCATGCATGCAATGTAGAAGGTGAGAGAGGGTGATCAATCTTAGTTTTCTTCAATTTCTCTTCAATTTCTATTGGGCATTTAAAGAAGTGTAAGAATCATTTACCAACAGGTATGTAGGGTTATGAATGGGTGGATTTTTTCACACCCATGCCCAATCCATCTCTAAATCATGAATGTTCTATGTATAATCTATGGGGTTTTAACCCAATGCATGCATTTCCTAATTTTTTACATGGGTATGATTTAAATATGTTTCTACCATTGAATTATGAAGCATGGGTAGGTTTTATATTGTATTCAATCAAAAAGCATGTTTCATGTTTTATGAATTAAAAAGCCCATTGATGAAAAGTTCATCAAAGAAGAGATTTGTGATGAATGTATAATTACGATGAGATATTTTGATGAAAAGAATGTTTTCAAGCTACCCATGTTTGTAATCATTTTTCCAATGTGAATTGAGAATTTTCAAGCATGATAAATCTTTGGGCAATGCCCACGTGTTCAAAGTATGATTTGTGATTTTCCGTATTAATGTTACCACATGGTTTTGGAGCGAAGACTTTTAATTATATTTCAGCTTGTGGTATGGATTTAGTTAAAGTTTCTTATATGCATGATTTCATATTTGAGATGTATTTTATGATCGAGCTTCATCAATAAACGATGTTGAGCTTCATTGAAAACTATATAAAAGCATATCCATGTTTTTGGAAGTAGTATCTAGCACCGAGTAGGCTAAGGGTCGATAACCCTATGCCTCAGAAGTATGCGCCAACGTAGGATTATACATACATATATTACTTTGGGACTTCTCTTATGAGCTCTTTTGCCCTATTGGGCCACGAACTTGATATCGATATCATGCTATCATCCCTAGCCCTAGCAAGGCTTTGGATGGATTTACCCACTTGAGTGTGATAGTTGGGACCACATAAGCTCTATCATGGTATGTTGGTTAAAACATGAGTCTCCAACTGTTCCTCATGATTTCAGTTATGCATGTTTATCCTTCGTGAGATTTGTATATCTATATATGTTCTAAAGCAAGTTTAACTCAATGTTCAGTTTTACTCATGACTATCAGATTTCAACTTAGACTCTTCGATTCAGTTGTGATGTTATGTTATGTTATGATGAGATCATGATTTCAGAAAGAATACATGCAAGTCCTACTCTCAGATTTTTAATGTACATGTTTTACATTATGCATTGTCTTTAAATGATTTTACTTCCTTAAGAGGTTTTACTTACCTTGCATACTCGGTACATTCCACCTACTGACCGCATACTCTAGTAGTATCGTTTTATGATACATGACCCGGCTTTCAGGTTCAGCCCCGTTCATAGTCAGTCTTCAAAGCTAGCATCTTACATTGTTGGTGAGTCCTCATTCCCCGAGGACTAGACTTATTCAGACTTTCTCTATGTATTTTTAGTTTCAGGTTGGTTGAGTTAGTTGGGGTCTTGTTCCATTAACTTGTCATGTTTAGAGGCTTTTCCGACATATGGATGTATTTAGCTTCAGATTGTGTATTCTGATATTAAGTTAAATCTAGACCTATATCACGGACACTCTGCAAGAGGACATGGATATTTCCCGCGTTCAGGCTTTTTCTCAGAACATTGAAGGGATCAGACAGCAGCAACGGGAGATAAGAAGGGTAAATCAGGAGCAGCGCCGTTGGGACAGAACTAGTGACATACAGGCGGAGTCCAAGGGTGGACCCTGGCAACGATTTTCAAACAGGCCACCCATACCTCCGCCCCCACATCAGTAGCAGGGGAGTGGATCTGGTCATCGGGGGCAGTCAGGACCTGACGGGAGTTCACGATCAGCAGGTCCACAAAAACAGAGAGGAGAAGAGCAAAGTAGATTAACCATGCCACTTTGCCCTGTTTGCAGTCGACATCACCAAGGGGCATGTAGGTATAGTTCTACAACATGTTATACCTGTGTCCAGGAGGGTCATCAGATGAGGGATTGTCCAGCCAGGGGTCAAAGTGATCGGGAGCGACAAGATAGATCTTCAGTAGGGTCACGTGCCCCAGCATATCCAGCAGGGCATAGACCCTCAGCTCCAACCGGCAGAGGTCGAAGTAGACTAGGGGCCTCTAGCTCAGGTACCTCTCTAGATCGCACTTATGCCTTACCGAGACGGCAGGAGTCAGAGTCGTCACCGAATGTGGTGACAGGTATGCTGGAAATTTTCTCTCACTCTGTTTATGTATTGATAGATCTAGGATCCACCTTGTCTTATGCTACCCCATTAGTGGCTCGGAAGTTCGGTATTACGCCATAATTGCTTCAACGACCTTTTTCAGTGTCTACACCCGTTGGTGACTCTATCATAGCCAAGAGGGTCGACCAGGGATGCACAGTAGAAGTTGTTGGTCATTAGACTTTAGCAGATTTGATAGAACTAGAAATGATTGATTTTAATGCAATTATGGGTATGGATTGGCTGGCGCCATGCTATACCAATGTTTAATGTTAGACAAAGATTGTCCGATTCCTCTTTCCAGGGGAGGTTGTACAGGAGTGGAAAGGTAGTGCAGCCACGCCAAAAGGTAGGTTTATTTCCTATCTTCAGGCGAGAAAATTGATAGCAAAAGGGTGTATTTATCATATTGTAAGAGTTCAGGATGTTTAAGCAGAACCTCTAAGTCTTCAGTCCATTCCAGTAGTCAATGAATTCCCAAATGTATTCCCAGCTAAACTTCCTGGTATTCCCCCAAAACGAGAAATTGATTTTGCAATTGATTTATTACTAGATACTCATCCCATATCTATTCCTCCATACCGAATGGCTCCTGTTAATCTTAGAGAGTTGAAGGAACAATTGAAAGATCAATTAGATAAAGGCTTCATCAGGCCGAGTACCTCACCGTGGGGAGCACCAGTTCTGTTTGTGAGAAAAAAGGATGACTCCCTCCATATGTGTACAGATTACTGGCAGCTAAATAAGGTCACTATCAAGAATAAGTACCTACTTACCAGAATAGAAGATTTGTTTGACCAGTTGTGGGGGGAAAAGTATTTCTCAAAAATTGACTTAAGGTCAGGGTACCATTAGCTTCGGGTTCGCGAGAGGGATATTTCGAAAACCACTTTCAGAACCAGGTATGGCCATTTTGAATTTCTAGTCATGTCCTTCGGGTTTATGAATGCTCTAGCAGTGTTCATGGACTTGATGAATAGCATCTTCAGGCCATATCTGGACCTGTTTGTGATAGTATTTACTGATGATATTCTAGTATATTCCCGCTCAGAGGTAGATTACCGGGATCACCTACGAACAGTGCTCTAAACTCTCAGGAATCGCCAGCTGTATGTGAAGTTTTCTAAATGTGAATTTTGGATGAATTCAATGGCCTTTTTGGGCCACATTGTGTCAGATGCTGGCATTCAGGTAGACTCGCAAAAAATTAAAGCAGTAAAAACATGGCCTAGAGCTACCACTCCGACCGAGGTACATAGTTTCCTGGGGTTAGCCGGGCATTACAGAAGGTTCGTGGAAGGATTTTCTACCTTAGCAGTGCCTTTGAACAAGTTAACTCAGAAAGCAGCTAAATTTCACTGGACTGAAGCATGTGAGTAGAGTTTTCAGGAATTGAAAAACATATTAACATCAACACCATTATTAGCCTTGCTGGAAGGATCCGAGGGTTATACAGTATATTGTGATGCTTCAGGCATTGGGCTATGATGTGTTCTAATGCAACATGGTAAAGTAATTGCTTACGCTTCCAAGCAGCTGAGGAAGCAGGAAAAGAACTACCCCACCCATGACATGGAATTAGCCGCGTTGATTCATGCCTTGAAAATATGGAGGCACTATCTGCATGGCGTTCATGTAGATATTTTCACTAATCATAAAAGTCTCCAGTACGTTTTCACACAGAAAGAGTTGAATCGACGGTAGCATCGCTGGTTAGAGCTATTGAAAGACTATGATGTAAATATCTTATACCACCCAGGGAAAGACAATATTGTAGCAAACACCCTCAGTCGTAAATCCATGGGGAGTTTAGTACACCTGAAGCCAGAACAGTGGGAGTTAGCCTGAGAGTTGCACCAATTAGCCAATTTACCCGTCCGTATAGTAGATTCAGGAGACAATGGAACGGTAATTCAGAAGACAACAATATCATCATTAGTTGTGGAAGTGAAATAATGGCAATACGAAGACCCTAACCTGGTTTAGCTCAGAGATAAGGTTCAGCGAGGGGAAGTTACATTTTTCCAGGTAACCGCAGATGGAGTTTTGAGATATAGGGACCACCTCTGTGTTCCGGACGCGGCAAGACTTCGCCAGCAAATTATGGGTGAGGTGCATCATTCCCATTACTCTTTTCATCCGGGTTCAACAAAGATGTATCATGATATAAAAGAGATTTACTGGTGGCTGGGAATGAAAAAGGAGATAGCAGAATTTTAGCTCAATGTCCTAATTGCCAGCAGGTGAAAGTTGAACATTAGAAACCCGGTGGACTGACACAAGAGATAGTAGTGCCTAGTAGAAATGGGAGGCAATTAATATGGATTTTATGATAGGGTTACCTCGTACCAGGCATAATTTGATTCCATCTGGGTGATAGTTGACAGGTTGACGAAATTAGATCACTTTCTTCCAGTCAAGACTAGTTTTGCTGAGGACGATGCTGAGCTTTATATCAGAGAGATGGTCGGATTACATGGCTTCCCAGTATCTATCATTTCTGACAAGGGATCCAAATTCACAGCTAGGTTCTGGCAGTCTTTCCAGAGAGGTTTGGGAATATAGGTTAATCTGAATACGGCCTTCCATCCTCAAACAGACGGGCAGGCAGAGTGTACAATTCAGACGCTCGAGGATATGTTACGGGCGTGTGCACTAGATTTTGGAGGCCACTAGAATGAACAATTACCTCTTATTGAGTTTTCCTATAATAACAATTACCAATCAGCGATCCAGATAGCACCTTATGAGGCCTTATATGGTCGGAAATGCAGGTCCCTTGTTGGTTGGTTCGAGGTTGGAGAATCAGAATTAATTGGGCCAGATATAATTCATCAGTCAGAGTAGGTGAATGGGTATTTTTGAAAGTCTCGCCGGTGAAAAGGCGTGATGAGGTTTGGCAAAAACGGTAAGCTCAGCTTGAGGTTTATCGGGCCATATCGAATCATCCGGAGAATAGGCCAGGTGGCATATAAGTTAGATCTACCTTCGGAATTGGAATCCGTTCATTCGGTCTTTAATGTGTCGATGCTATGAAAGTTCATAGGGGATCCGTCCCGAGTTGTGCCAGTTGAGGATGTCCTAGTCATTGAGGAATTAGCCTATTAAAAGGTTCCAGTAGCTATATTAGATCGACAGGTTCGCAGGATGAGAACAAAAGATGTTGCTTTAGTTAATATATTGTGGAGGAACAGGAATAAAGAAAAGATGACTTGGGAAGCTGAGGATGATATGAGATCCAAATATCCTCATTTGTTCCAAACTTAGCTAGGCCATGTAGTTGAGGTACATTTACGATTCTGTTGTTCTGTGATGTATGTTACATATATTGCCCAGTTAGATACAATGTCGTAGAGAAACAATTGCTATCGTGTTATGTGAAATGCTTGTATTGGACTTTTCTGTGTTTCAGGATTTTCAGATAGTCCATATACAGGGGAGACTCTGGCGAAATTTTTCTAGAATAAGTAGTTACAAGAGTTAAGGTTCCCGTAAGCTAAAGTAAAACATTCGAGAATGAATGTTTTTAAGGGGGGAGGATGTTACATCCCGTAAGTTTCTAATGTTTAAACAGCCTATTCGTACGTTGGTTGAGAGTTTTAGAGTGAAATATGTGTGTGGAAAGGGCCCGATGAAAGGTCGGACGAGCACAGAGTCGGAACCGCGCGGGAGGAGGTTGGGCCAGCTGTCCAAAGGGGCAGCGTGGCACTGACCATGCCCTCCGCAATGGGCTCTGTGGCACGCTCGTAAGTTGGCGCGACAGGGTCCGTGCCACGGATCCCTGTCCACCACCTCAAGTATATATATGTTCCTCCCTTGGTTTCATTTCACTTTACATGTTATATTTTCGGCCTGAGAAGGAAAACACGAAGAAAATTAATATTTCTCCTCGGTTTATGCTATGAAACGCTGCAGAATTCAAGTTAACTTCAGGTATTGAAGTTTAAGGCTGCCAAGAGCATTGCTACAGAGTTATTTTCATGAAATTCGCACGGCAAATCGTAATCCCGCCAAGATAATGTTTTTGGAATTATGCCAAACTAGTTTCAATACGATCACAGGCTTAAAGTAAGCATTTCTCCCTTCTGGACTTTTGAGAAATTACGAATTTTCAACCATGTTCTATTAACTTGAAATATAGTCAATATTTATATATAAAGTTATCATTTTCTTTGAATTTAGTACTGAAATTAGCTCATTCTTCCAATAATATGATTGCAGTTGAGAAGAGTAGTTGAATACGAGCTGAAACTCGTCAGTTAATCAGTAATCGATGAACGAGGTATGTTAAGGCAGTTTCCTTCATCACGTTAGTTTCCTTAGATTATAACTTAGTTTGATTCCCAGTAAGAGTACCAGAAGGATGTCTATTATGGTTAGTTGTTGTTATTAGCTGAAACTCGTATACCATGTTAGTTTGGGATGGATTATGCCTGTATAGCCTTTATGACCGACCCCAGGGTTATTAGTTGTGTTGTCGCCCGCCAGGGGCGAGATGACGTCGCTCTACGGAGCGGTATGCCATCCGCCAGATACGAAGATGGGGTCCCAGATCTTCATATGTCGTGGTTGGATCTATACACCCCCTTCAAGCCTAGTGCTCAGGGTGCAGATATCAGGGGTCCACTTGACTCAGACACAACTAAAATCAGGGGTCGTGCGGGCTTAGGATAGCTATAGCTATTAGTGACCCTGCGACCTTGATAGGGGTATCTATACTGAAGTGCACTCGCCACGGCTTATGGGGGCCCTAGGTGGGTTATTATGTATTGATTGTACCTTTCGACTTATGGGGGCCATGTAAGGTTTTTGTTTGCTTTAGTTATTAATAATGTTAGATAGTAAGAAGTTCAATTACTAAGGTATGATCTCTACCCCTTCATTTCAGTTATTTTCAGTTCTATGTCTTTATTTCAGTCATTTACAATTATCGCCTTACATATTCAGTACATATTGTACTGACGCCCTTTCTGGGGCATTGCATTACTTGCCTGCAGGTATGGATAGACGAGGAGCAGGTCCCTCATAGCTTTTAGCCAGCATCATCAGAGCAGTTAGCTCCTTTCTTGCGGAGCTTGTAGATAGAAGGCTTACTTCTTTTTTATTGTACAGTTTATGGGTAGGTCGGGGCCCTTCCCGACCATCATATTACTCCTAGAGGCTTGCAGATTGTTTCAATTTCCCTGTGGTTAGCTATTATTAGCCATGTGGGGCCTATATGTGTTTAGTTTACGTGTTGGCCGTATGGGGCCTTGTTTAGCTGAAAGATTAGCGGCCTTATCGACCATAGTTGAGTTTAGCACATGTTTTACTTTACATTCATAACTAGACATCATGGTGGTCTTGTCAGCCCACATAGGATTCCCTGTTGTTGTTGTTTCTGGCTAGCTGGTTTTCTTTTACAGGTGGCTATAAGGCCTTGTCAGCCGGAGGTTGTATTTATAGCCAAGATATGGCCCGTTGTTTTCTTGATTTTGGGAAGTAAGCCTGCACCTGGAGTGCACAGGCCTAGTTAAGTCAGTTCAAATCTTAGTAGGGCACTAGGTGCCTGTCGTGTCTCCCAAGGTGGGGCGTGACAGTTCTACACCTACTATTTGGCCACTATGGATCAAAAGGCTAAAGAGGGGCAGAAAGTAAAAGACCATCCCTAAATGGAGAGTGTTTTGGTCTGAGGAAGAGAGGTAGACGTATCAGAGCGCACCATCTCTCGGGTTCTGTATGGACCACAGTTCGTACCTACACGGATGATGTCGGAGTATGAGTACAGGATGGAGGCAATGAAGCAAATTAGGCAATTGGGTTTGGAGGAAAGGCAGAGGCATCTGCAATGGTTGGAGAGTGTGATTAATGAGAATATGGAGGATGCTGAGTGGGTTACTGGTGGAAAGAAGGTTACAAAAAACTCACTAAACTTCGTAGCCAAAGCATGTTGGACACTAGTACGCCACAAGTTAGCACCCACAGTCAACGACAACACATTGAGTGCTGATAGAGCATCTCTGGTGGCATGCCTCATGTCCCGTTATCCTATCAACATCCCAAGGATCATCGCATCGGAGATACGAGACCGGGCGGTGGGATTGAGCACTATCATCCATTCCCGAGTCTTGTATTAAGACTACGCATAGAGGAAGGGGTGACAATACAATGGGGTGAGGAGCATCTGATTGGAGGGTAGAGGATAACAAATATCAGCCTTATCCGGGATAAAATAAACCTGATAAGCCGAGCCCGGCTTCCCACAGTAGTTCTATTGGTCTAGATAGCAGGGAGCACACAGGTGAATGCCCCCACCTTATAGGAGCAGAGTGAGACACTGGCTACTGATGCCTGTCATTCAGAGACAGCTCCTAACACTTCAGCTACACCACAGCCTAGCCTACAGATTTAGACTCCAGCAGGACATGTCTTAGTGACCCAGGACTTCCTCTAGAAATTGGCCAAAAGATTGACTATGAATGAAAGAAAAATTCAAGCTATGATGGAAAACGTGAAGCCATGCGTCAAAGCAGAGATAGATACAGAAGCTCAGGCCTTACATGCTCACCTGGATGGATTTGAGAGCCGCTTCAACATGCGTACGATGGAGCAGATGGATACTAGCAGTCTCCGTGAGGAGTTGGGGGCTCTTCGAAGCCAAGTAACCGAGTTGTCATCATGAAAACTGGACGTCATAGCATCCCCCACTTTTCCAGACCTCGATGAAGGGCTAGATGAGGAGATTGATTTGGCAGCTTACTGGGAGATAACGACATTTGCTGGAGAAAAGGGAAAGAAAAGAGCTTTCGAGGATGTTGGAGAGGAGAGTTTGAGGAAGAAAGGGAGAAGGAGAGATGAGAACACAAACGGGCCAGAGCAGAGAGCCTGTAGACTCATGTCTCATATTTTTCAGAGCTACAGGAGCGAGCTAGAGGAGCAGGCAGCTCCACCATGACTCAGCCCAATCTTGCTAGTGGCTGGGACCCTTCGGGCGAGCCACCTTCAGCCTCGATTACCACAGAGGCTGTATAGGAGGCCGAGACTACTAAGGGGGTAGTCACGCCCTCTAATGATACATCATTGAGTGCGCCAGCCACCGCTAGTGTCATGATTACAGTGGAGGTACCTCCTCCGCGGGATGACAGGAGCGCTTAGAGCACTACAGGTATGTTCCCTTCCCTATGTTCTTTTAGTTCATGTTTTAGGGATAAAGCTTAATTTTCAAAAAGGGAAGGGGGTGTACTTTTAATTTTTGGGATTTTTGGATTCGTCTGAGGGAAGCCTTGTTTCTTTTCCCTCGGCATGCTATTTAGTAGAACTTGTATGTTTAGGATTTTATTTTCTTATTTTGTGATTTTTTAATTAGTAAATAACCTAGGAGTACTCAATCAATGAAAGTGCACTAGTTTTGGATTGTTGAAAATAGTTGACTCTGTTTAAAATTTTTGATGCACTAGATATGTACTTGTGACTGCATGCATGATTTCTATGGATCTTTTGATGTTATTTAGTTTATTAGCATGAGGAGTCTTGTTAAGCCATGTGAATACCATACATGTAAGGTGAATATAAGTCATGTGCCATGAGTGAGTGAGGTGTAATACTTAGTTCAATACTATGTTGAAGATCCAGAACTTGCCTGATTGGTCTTTGCATAGTATAAGGATGGTTGGTTAGGATCTGATTATAGGCCATTTTTGTTAAGCTCACTTTTAGCCTAAATGACCCTACCAAAATCATATGATTCCCTTGATTCCAATTTTGAGCCTTTAATAGACCCTTTTTCTTTGACTAACCGATGAACTGTACCAATTTTTAATGAACCTGTTTTGGCCCTGGTCCTTCCTTGGACATTGTGAACCTCAACATTGGAAAAATGCCTAAGTTGAGGGAGGCTAGAGTTGGGGTGCGTAAATGGTGGGAACAAGAAAAAGGGAAAGAAAAGAGAAAAGGTTAAAAATGAAGTATGGTGTAAGAGATAAAAGAGAGATGAAAAAGTTGAAAATCTTGAAAAAGAAAATTCAAAAGAAAAAAATGTAAAATGCTTGAAGAAGTTGAAAATACACCACAACCATACAAATGCACATAAAAGAAGTGAAAAGGGAGGAAAAGGAAGGAAAAGAATAGAGTGTGAAATAGGTGAATGGTGAAGCCAATGTATATAGTGCCAAGGAAAGGATAGCCACTCAAAAATCACTCATATTTATCATGTCCAACACTAGATCCGACATTACAAGCCACAACAAGTCAGATAGTGATCCTAATCTTGCCATCTGATTGACCGAAGTAGAGAAAATAAGGGGAATCCTATGGTATCTGATACGTAGTACTTGAAACTTCTTTCTGAGAGTAAGCGTCTCGCTTGTTTAGTTCCATGCAATATCTGACGCTATATCTATGAGTGGGGACTTCATTTGTTGTGAGGGTACATGGATTATGTTTACTTTTACCATTGGTCTTTGTGAAAAGCATCGGTGATGACTTGATTTCCTGTTAATAGCTAGATGACATGTCCTGATCCCTGTTTATCATGTTTTTTGGTTGCTTGTAATATATTAGCTGATGTTAGTTCATGGAAAAGGGGTCGGAAGTTGTTGAATGCATAGTGCAAGTTTTTTTTAGTATTGCTTGTAATATTCTAGGTTTATTTTCTAATTGAGCATTGTATTTAGTTTTTCTTTTCTTTTCTTGAGCATATGCAAAATTCTTAAGTTGAGGGTATTGATGTGCTGTGAGTTTACAACACTTTCGACGCTCAAAACTAAGAAAAATAGCATGGACTTAGGTATGTTTATATGGATATAAGGCACTTTTTCTTTAGTTACAGGATAAATAGGTGTTGGAACAAGTCTAAGTTTGAGCCATAGGTTGATGCTACGAGCCGTACTGAGGATGGTGAAAAGTTTCAGATGGCTAAGTTATGATGAGTGCATCCTACAACTCTTAGTATGAGTCGTACAACGCTTGTACGAGTTGTAGTATTGACTCCTGGAAAGATACAGAAGATGTGCACAAAAGGCTGGCTCCTGACACGTAGATAGTACAAGTGGTGGCGTCAAGGTACGAGTCATACAATCACACTCGTGAAGAACTTCAGAAAAATTGAGAATTCTCAGAGTCAAGCCACGGAAGCACAGTATGACTCGTGGGAAGCATGTACGAGTCCTACCAAGGCCCAACACTTAGCCAAATTTCAGCCGGTCAAGAACATAAAGAAGCAGCTACGACCCGTATAAATCTGCTATAGGTCGTAGGATCGATCGTGGCACAAGCGGCACCAATTATGAAAATTCACGCTGTTAGCCTAGGAAAAAGATTTTTATGTCTATACAAATGCATTTTATGTTTTATTTTCATTAGAGGACATTGGAAGTAGTTAGAAAACATTGGAAGCAGTTAGAGAAGGTTAGAAAGTAAGGAAAAACATAGAATTGACTTGTGATCAACCTTTTCTTGATTTCTTTCTTGATCTTTGTGAATTTTTCTTGAGTTATTTCAAATATAATAAAAGAAGCTTTTCTCTCATCTATGATTATAAGTATTGATTTATATATTTAATGATGAATGCAAATCACAATCTTACAAATATGAGAGGCTAAAACCTCCATAGCTAGGGTTGTAGGAACCATGGTGGATTAACAAACTAGGGTTACATAAAAGTGATTCAAAACCAATGCAAAATACTTGTATTGTATTCTCTCCATGCTTAAATGTTTCTTAACGGTGTACAGCGTTAAGACTTACCCTAATTTTTTACTTGCTTGAGCCTAGAGAGGTAGATATTAGGAAAAGAAAATTACAACAAAGCCTTGATATTGATGATCATTGAATTAACTTGAGTTGTGATCGCAGGATAGTTATATTTGGGACATATTGATAACAGTTAGTTTGCAATCGCTCATGAGACCTAACCCGGTGATTGAGTATAGTCATCCAATAGGGATGAACCAGTTGTTTGGATGAACTTTAGTTATTAGTTCTACAAGTAAGTATTGGTGATGATCACGTATGTATACTCGAAGCAGTTATGAACCCATGGGGAACACAAACCCTAGTTATCCTTCATTCTTGATTTAAACCAAAATTTTAACAATTGTTTTAAGTATTGTTTTCTTTAGAACCCCCAATTTGGAGTAACTACCCAACAAGTTCACTTACTGGCTTTAGTCTAGCTATTCAATATTCTCTGTGGGTTTGACCCCAACCTCTTAGTTGGGTTTTTTTATTGACAACGTCCACTTCATACTTCGGTAGGAGGTATGGTTTGAACATTATCAACTCCCACATACCTAAAGTAGAAACCCTGAGAACTTTTCTTGGAGAATTTGAGAGAAGATGGATGCCCTAACTCTTGCTTTGAACTTCCTAACGGAGTCTTCTACGTACTGGTTTTTGATAGGAAGGTGAGAAATGAGGAAGGAATATCAACTAACCCTCCAAATCCCTTGAATATTAACTCCAAATGATGTAGTATAGGTATTAAAATAATGGAAAGTTACAAAAATGCCCTAGGGAAAAAGTCTGAAAACTGCCCATCGGGATCCAACGGGTCACATAATGAGTCATTCTTGGTGACCACGACTCATTGTGACCAGTCATTGGTCTTGGGTCTCAGAATCCCATCTACTGGAATTGAATAATAGACAAATAGGATGACTCTTTGAATATAACAATGGGTCGTTGCATCCAGTTGTAGTCACATGAAATTTGTATCATTTCAAATCCCTATTCTTATCGAAGAGAAGGAACGAGAAAAACCATGGATTTTGAACAACTTCTGAACCCTTCCCAACAGATGACACAACTCATTGGTTGACATAACAGGTCATTGTCAATGCTCATTGTCACCACTGCAGATTCTAATTAATTCCTGAACTGGGCTAACGGACAAAAACAATGACTCATTTAATGGGATAAAGGGTCGTTGTTGCTGTTTGTTCTCACTGGAAGAGATTTTATGTTTCCTCCAAAGGCTCCCTATGACGAGTCGTTATACCCAACAATGGCTTTTTGTCTGACTTGTTGCTTGGAGGACTGATTTGAAAATGTTCTGGACTGCTATCAATGGATCAAAACAATGGCTCGTTACATGAAGCAATCGGACATTGTATTGCTCGTTGAATCTAGGGAAGAAATCTCCAGAGGCTGACAACGACTAACACAATGTCATTGTTATTGAAAATGACTCATTGGTTGAGTTTCTCTAAGGCAAAAAAATTTTGATTCCTTTCCTGGTTTTTCAATCCAAATCTGGGTTTGGTCTAAGGAAATTTTGGGGTGTTACAATATCTCCCCTTTAGGATTATTCGTCCTCAAATAAAGGCTAAATAAGCTGAAAGACTAGGGAAAGAGCTGCAATCCCGAGCTAAAAGCTATAAACTGATTTCTGAAGAAGTGACTGACTCCGTACTACGATGGACACACTAACCTAACTTATGCAGCTAGGGTGCACATTTAAACATGAATAGGACTGACGAGTATGGAACTGAATATAGTACTGAGGAGGAATTTATTACCTGATTCTAAAGCTGAGCCGGAAGCGAATAGGTGAGGGTATTTAACCATCATCTCTACTTCTGCTTCCTGTGTAGCTCCCTTTCATGACCAAAACATACGTCTGTATCAAGATACGGAACCTAGAACCATGAATGACTCCAAGTCGATCCATGGAATGAACATACCTAAGCAGAATCTATTAACTGAAATATGAACAAGCTGAATTCTGAAGCACACTTCAACCATACAGAGTAAATATTGACAAGCTGAGATTCTACCTATTGTCTGCAAAGCCTTGAACATAACTGAAGAACTGATGTGACAACATCCCCAACTAGCTCACTACAAGTCTGAAACTGAAAGTAACAAACCTCAATAATCTGAGGATCCTCGAAGGATGAGGACTCACCAACAAGAGAACTTAACTAAGTTGGGGGACCGAGTCTGAACGTCTAAACCTGTATCATGAAACGATATAGCATAGAGTATGCGGTCAGTACTTGGAATGTACTAAGTATGAAAGGTAAGTAAAATAGGTTGAGTAAGAGTTAACTGAAATCATGCGTATAAATATAAATTAGTAGATCATGAGAGTAAGGACCGCATACTGATATCTGAAAACATTAATAGTCATAAAATAAATCGAATGACTCAAAGCTGAAACTAAAATCATAGTAAAAACTGATACACTAATCATTGGGTAAAACCTACTGAAAACATAATATCATAAGTTATAAACATACATAACTGAGATCATGAGGAACAATAGGAGACTCGCCATATAATCAAGACCATCATGATAGAGCTTACATGATCCAACTATTACAATTAAGTTGGTAGAGCCGTCCAAAGCCTTGCTAGGATTAAGGGAGATACCATGATATTGATATCAAGATGAAGGCCCATTCAGGGTAGGCAAACCTCACAAGGGACGTCCCAAGGTAATTGTAGAATCCTACATTGGCACGTAGTTCTCAGACCCGGAGTTTTCATGAACCCCTAGCCTACTCGGTGCTAGACACTACTCCCAAAAACATGCAAGGTGCTCACCATAATTTTTTGACGAAGCTGGACCATACCATAAGCTGAAAAGTGGGAGTACATACTCCAAAATCCATATGGTAAGATGATTTATAGAATTAAACTGAATCATGAAAACATGCTTAATCTGAGTGGGATAACCCAAAATTTGAAGGTCATGCATACTTGAAATAGACTTCACTAGGAAAAATCAAAGATTTATATATGGGTAATTTGTAAACATGCATGCATATTGATCTTAGGCAGAATTGTATGCCCAAGTGATACTCAAATGCTTCATTTCGTCTTGTTTATCTATCGTTATTTGTGCATTCTCATGTGATTTGTAGTTAAAATGTGAATTTATACTAACCAACATAATTAGTGTTGTTTTGCAGGAAAAATGTAATTTTAGGAAGCCAAGATGCATGTTGGTGAAAATCGGGAAAGGACTCGGAAGCGAGCAGTTTAAAAGGCCAAGGAAAAGCAGCAAATTAAGGGGCTCCGCGATGGAGCCGTGTCACGCTACCATCGCGGAGGCATTTTGCCCCGGATGATTTAATTTGGCCAAGTTCCAGTGGAGGTCCGCGTTGCCTCCATGGCACGTTGGGCATATTTACCTGGAACATCATATTCCAGTAAGGGTTCGCGTCGAAGCCGTGGCACGTTGGCGAAGCCCCTCGTCGATGTCGTGGCATGCTGAGGAGCAAAAGATAAAGGAATGGATTCCAGAGAGGGTCCGCATTTGCTCCGTGTCACGGAGGCAGTGCTCCGCGATGCACTCCGTGACACGTTGCTTGTTATTCCGGGAAAAATTCCCACT
>JACEIK010006194.1:37772-61828 GCA_018107945.1 Datura stramonium | reverse complement strand
GGTACTTAGCCATCATGTCTTCTTCGGCTTCCCACGTAGCTCCTTAAATAGATGATTCCTCCATAACACTTTAACAGAAGCTACTTCCTTGTTCCTTAGCCTTCAAACCTGACGATCCAATACTTCCACCGGAAGCTCCTTATTACTAAGGCTATCTTTTACACCAACACTGTTCATCGGGACAACTAGAGCTGGATCACCCAAACACTTCTTCAAAAGAGATACATGAAACACAGGATTCATGGAAGCTAATTCTGTAGGGCAAAACCAATTCATAAGCCACCTTTCCAATACGTCTCACTTTCCGGTACAGGCCGACATAGAGGGGACTAAATTTTCCCTTCTTTCCAAACCTCATCACTCCCTTCATGGGAGACACCTTCAGAAATACCCAGTCATCGACTTCAAATTCTAATTATCTTCTTCTCACATCAGCATAGGACTTTTGGTGACTCTGGGAAGTTTTCAATCGGTCCCTTATCAATTTAACCTTCTTAATCACCTCATGAATTGAACCTGAACCTATCATCGCTGCTTCACCAACCTCAAACCATCCAATGGGCGAACTACACCTCCGCCCATAGAGAGCCTCAAACGGTGCCATTTGGATATGGGAATGATGGATGTTGTTGTATGCAAATTCAATAAGAGGAAAATTCTCATCCCAGCTACCTTTGAAGTCAATTGCGCATGCTCTCTAACATGTCTTTGAGATTATGAATTGTCCGCTCTTCTTGGCCATCTGTTTGCGGGTGAAATGTTGTGCTGAGTCTAACCTGCGTACCAAGCCCTTTATGAAATGACCTCCAAAACTGAGAGGTAAATTGAGTACCTCTATCTGAAATGATGGAGAAGGGCACTTCATGCAATTGGACTATCTCCCGGATATATAGTTTGGCATAATCCTCCACCGAATCCGTGGTTTTGACTGGTAGAAAATGAGCTACCTTGGTCAACCTGTCTACCACGACTCAAATGCAGTCATATTGTCAGCGAGTGCAAGGAAAACCTGTGATGAAGTCCACATTGATTTCTTCCCACTTCCATGTAGGAATACTGATATCTTGAAGCACACCTCTCGGCCTCTGATGCTCAACCTTTACTTGCTGACAATTTGGACACTTTGCTACTTTGCGATATCCTTCTTCATGCCATTCCACCAATAGACTTCGTGTAATTCACTGTACATCTTGGTCGCACCTGGATGGATAGAATACCTAGATCAATGAGCCTCGTGCAACATTCGGCTCCTCAAATCATCGACATCTGGAACACATAGGCGACCCTGGTACCGAAGCACCCCATCTCCCCCTTTAGAGAAGACCTCTACCTTCTAATTCTAAATGGATTCTTTTAATTTTACCAAAATCGGGTCCTCATCTTGTCTAGCTTTCACATTAGTCACCAAGGATGATTCTGATCCATTCTGCACCACAACACTGCCATTGGTTGAGTCAACAACCTAACTCCCAACCTTGTGAGTCAATGCATGTCCTTCACCAATTTCTTCTTTCCCTCATCCATATGGGACACACTCCCTATAGAGAGCCTACTAAGTGTGTCCGCTACCACATTAGCCTTACCTGGATGGTAAAGCATACTCATATCGTAGTCCTTGAGTAGCTTCAATCACATCATTTGCCGAAGATTGAGATCCTTCTGGGTAAACACATATTGTAAGCTTTTATGGTCTGTAAACACATCCACGTGGACCCTTTACAAATAATGTCGCCATATCTTTAATGTGAACACCACCGTAGCCAATTCAAGATCATGGGTCGGGTAATTCTTCTCGTGAACTTTTAGCTGTGTAGAGGCATGTGTTATAACCTTCCTGTGCTACATCACACATGCCCATGTCCGATCCTTGAAGCATCACAATACACCACAAACCCATCAGTATCCCCCTGTAGAGTTAACACCGGTGCTGAAGTAAGTCGAGTCTTGAACTCTTGGAAACTCTTCTCACAAGACTCCGACCATTGGAATTTCACCTTCTTCTGAGTCTTGGTCAAAGGTGCTGGAATAGATGAGAAACCTACCATGAACCTTCGATAGTAGCTAGCTAAACTCAAGAAGCTCTAAATATACGAAGGATTCACCGGTCTAGGCCAATTCTTCATCGCCTCTATTTTTTGAGAGTCTACCCTTATGCCTTCGCTTGATACCACATGGCCCAAAAATTCTACGGAGTCCAACCATAACTCGCACTTGATGAATTTGGCATATAATTGGCAATCGTTGAGAGTCTGTAGCACCACTCTCAAATGAGCGGCATGTTCCTTCTCGCTGCTAGAGTATATCAGGATGTCATCAATAAAAACAATCACGAACATATCCAAGTATGGATTGAACACCCTGTTCATCAAGTCCATAAAAGGTGCAGGAGCATTCATTACTCCAAAAGAAATAACTACAAACTCATAATGGCCATACTGCGTTCTAAAGGCTATCTTGGGGATGTCATACTCCCGAACTCTAAGCTGGTGATATCCAGACCGGAGATCTATCTTTGAGAAACACTTGGCACCCTAAAGATGGTCAAGTATATCATCAATCTCGGGTAGGGGATACCTGTTCTTGATGGTGACTTTGTTCAATTGTCGATAATCAATACACATTCAAAGAGAACCATCTTTCTTCCGGACAAAGAGAACTAGTGCACCCCATAGAGACATACTCGCTCTAATGAAACCCTTATCTAAAAGGTCCTTCAACTGTTATTTCAACTCCTTTAGCTCGGCTGGGGCCATTATGTAAGGAGGAATAAATATAGGTTGCATGTCGGGAAGAAGGTCAATACCAAAATTAGTTTCCCGCTCGGGAGGGATTCCCAATAAATTATTTGGGAAGACCTCTGGATACTCACATACTAGTGGAACTGACTTGATAGTCGGGGTCTTGGACTCAACATCCTTAACCCTAACTAGATGGTACACAACCTTTAGAAATCATCTTCCTGTCCTTAAGATAGGAAATAAAATGACCCACAGGCATGACTGAACTACCCTTCCACTGCAAGACTTACTCACCCGGAAGGCAGAACTCCACCGCACGGTTTCTACAATTAACATAAGCATAACACGCATACAATCAATCCAGACCATGAATAATATCAAAGTCAGTCATGGACAACTCTACAAGGTCTGCAGAGGTGACTTTATGCAATATAGTGATCAGGCATCTTCTATACACCCGGCTAGCTACAACTGAATCACCCACGGAGTAGCAACTAAAAATGGTTCTGATAGAGTTTCGGGACTAACTCCAAGATACTAGCAATATAAGGTGTAACATAAGACAAGGTAGCCCCTGGATCTAACAAAGCATAAGAATCGAGGTGAAATACTCAAAACATACCAGTAACCACATTCGGTGAAGTCTCCTACTCATGATGGGTCGCAAAGGCATAGTACTTGTTCTGGTGTTGACCGCCGACTGAACTAGTCGAGGCACCCTGCTGTGAGGGATGTGTTGCTGGAGCGGCTGAACTAGCGACTGGCATACGGGCTCCGCGGCCTCTTGACCTGGCTGAAGGGCAATCCCTGAGTCTATGCCTAGGTTTGCCATGCCCGAAACAAGTGTCTGAGCCAGCTAGGCACCTCCTTGGGTGATTCTTGCTGCACCTTGCACAAACTGGGAAAGTGCACTCTATCTGCATGCTACCCTCGCCTCTCGAATCTGAAGCCCTGCTCCTCCTATCCCCTCGTGATCTAGATGGTGTACTAGATGATGATGGTGCTGGAGCAAAAGACCTGTGATGAGACTGCTGGCGCTGTCCACCCCCATATCTAGGCTGAGAAATCCCATAATTTTCTGTATTGGCCCTCTTGGCCTCTCTCTGCCTCCGATACACTGACTTCATCTGCTGGGAATGCAACACTATGCAGGGAAAATCTACATTCTAATGCAACATGGCGATCCTACAGTCCTTATCCAGGTAGTCCGCCACCCCATGCACAAATCGTCTCACCCGAGGCCTCTGGTGTGCCACTAACTCTGGTGCATACGTGGATAAGCAGGTGAACTCCTAGAGTGTACTCCTGAACTGACAATCACCCCAGCTGAGATTTACAAACTCGGGCACCTTCCGTTCCCTCATCTCGTGAGGGAAGAACCAATCCAAAAAGGATGCATGGAACTCTTCTAAACCTATAGGGCCTGCCCCCACTGCCCTACTGTCTCTTTATTGCTTAAACCAGATATGCACCACGCGAGGGAAGAATTGAACCTTCAAGCTAATCAGTTTTTGCACCTAGTGTAGAGCAGTATGAGTGTCCATGAATATAACCACTGGTTTAATTTTTTTGGCTCAATATGCTTCTGATATGGTGCAAAATATGAAGGATAGAGTCAATAGATTTGTACTGGGCTTGGGATCATATCTGGTCTGAGAATGTTTGGAGGTATCTACCTAAACAAATATAACTATTACTCGGATGCAAGTATTTGCTCAGAAGATGGAGGATCTGATTCACCATCTCCTAAATACTAACAAAGAAATTGAACAGAGTAAGAAGATGATGTGTTGGTAATTTACCAACTCACTTGGCTCTTAAGCATGAGGTATTACTTTATTTTAATACAATTTGGAAAGGTTTTATACCTTTTCTCTTCTTTTGTGTAGGCATTTGACTAAAACTAAGAAGATAATGGAATGAAGTGAAAGCAATCTGCTGGATGACAAACAAGGACATGTGTGCCACACAATTGCATATATGTTTAGCAGGTGCCACGCAAGAAGATTTGTAGATTGGTTGGAATCAGAAATTTGAGCTGCATATCAGTATTAGTGGACCACATATGCCACTGAAGAAGACATAGAAGGAGCACTGCTAAGGCCTAGAAGGGCATCTGCGAGCAGCAAAATGGCACCTGTGAAACGCAAGTACCAGCGCCAGTGACCTGCGTCACTATTGAAGTGCAAAATCACCCAAAAATGCACACACATACTGAGAAGTTTTCAAGGGAATTTTGGATAACTATGCATAGAATATGTGCTGATTTTTAACCTAATTGTGGAGAGGATCATTAGAGAATAGACCTTGTATTGAATAGAGAGTACCATATAGAGAATATTGCAGAGATAGTACATTTTCCTGATCCTCTTCTTCATTCTCTTGGGAGAAACACCATTATTGAAAGCTCAATAACTGAAAATTGATTTTATTTGCTGATGATAAATGGAATTGAGATATTTTTCCTTGGTATATTCGATTAGTAAGAATGGATATATTTATTTCTTCAAGTTATATATTAATAATTAATGGTTGCGAACATTAATTGAGCTCTCTAATTTTATTTTGCTTGAAAAAGGGAAGTGAAGTTGGGTAAGACTTCAATAGTGAGGAATTAGAGTTTTTTATCTATCGATTGGAGCTAAAAATAGTCTACATCCAAATTCAAACTCCATTAAAGGGTTAGAGCTAGATAGTCTAAACCCTTCCTCAAATATTATTATGTTGTGTAGTGGATTATGGCTTCGAGGTTTTAGAAAACCCAAAGTAAACACACTCTTTTGGTTGATAAACTTAGAGTGTAGCCAAAAGGCAAGGCTATCCATGCGTTGATTGAATCTAAGGCTTTCAGTCAATACGTACCAAATCGATGCCCATCAAATGCACACCTCTAGTATCTCATCTTGCTAGCATAATTGTTAGCATAATTGTTTCTCCCCTTGTTTTGGCCAAAATATACATTTAAATTTGTTCTACCTATTCCCCCAAATTTTATTTTATTGTTTAGACATGATGAATGCTTGTGTGAATTAATTTACAACGTTTGGTGAATCTAACATCCGATCCTTATGGATTTAGACCCAACACTTTGTTGGGTTACTTGTTTTGCGACGATCATAGCCACCTCCCTAACAGGAGAGTTGTTTTAGACATTACAAAAAATGGCATTGTTGCGGTGTATTGGAATTTGATTTCCATTTGTTGTTTTTTGATTCACATTCGTGTTGCATCTTGTTTTCATTCACTTTGTTTTATTTTTTTTGTTGACTTAATAGGAGAAAGATGAGTTACGCTAGTTATATTGGTAGAGTGGATGGATTTATGAATGTTGAGGATGAGTCCGTTACTCATGATGTAGTTGGTGTTATTCGCCTACCTCCAACGGTGGGGAATACAGTGTTTTATATCACTACTGTGCTTTATGTTTTACAAAAAGAGGCTTATTTGGGGGCCTTGTGATCAAGGATGCTAGTCGACACATAAAAAAGTTTATGGATGTTTGCCAATCTTGACTACGAGTAATGTTAGCCAAGAATTTATCCAGTTGAGGCTACTTCTTTTCTCCTTAACGGGAGAAGCTGCATTGTTATTTGAAAAGCTTCCGAATGGGGAATATCCTCTTGGGATGAGTTTCTTGATGCTTTCATTGACATATTTTTCCCCTTCCTGGATGCTACAATTATGAGACGAGATCATTAGTTTTATGCAAGCATATGGGGAACCTCCCCACGATGTATGGACAAGATTTAAGAAAAAAGTTGCACAATTCCCAACACATGGTATTTCAAATAACATGCCCCTTCAATACATCAATCGCTTGTTGGATTCTAGTAACAAAGCTATCATCAACAGCTGAGTTGGTGGTGCTCTAATGGACCAAACTTTTGAGTTTGCTAGAGCCTTGCTCGAAAAAGTGGCTAGAATAAATCATGCATGGGGCGCATGGGGTTCTAAGGAGGCAATGGGTGCAACATCCATAAGCATGATTAAGGAATAGGAAAGGAAAAGTGAATTGCGAGATAGAACAATGGAAGCCATATTGGAACTGCTTTAAATGCTTACTAGGCAAGTGATAGAAAAAAAAAGTATGGAGTGTGAATGCCATTGGAACAGTTGAAAAGACGGAGTACATTGAGATGAGATTTATTTTTTCAAGGATAAAAGGGAGGCTAGTGTGGCAACTAACAGTATGAGTTTCCATCCCGATCGTCAAGAAGCAAATCAAAGTTCTTTTGGACTGAGAGATGGGAATCAAGGTTGGAACTATGAGCATGTAGGTGATTTGGGAAATTGAGAGAGAGAGAGGAGTACATCCATTCAAAAATTGAAGTCATACTTGATAGAGTTTTGGAAAGAGTGATCTCCACTAATTTGGGAGTACAAGAATTGAAGTGTGATCTACTAGCCCTCACACAAACCTTGGAATATCATGATATCCCCATTAGGAATCTTGAAGAACGAATGAATCAATTGGCATCTCAAATTAAATTAGGAGTGAATGTGGATGCTAGGGGTCCATTTGTGGAAATGGCTGCCACAAATCCTGAATGTGGTAAATGCTATGGGGATAGAATAACTAGGAATGACAAACCTCCTCATGTTAGGGTGGAGAGTGTTGATGGAGAGGATATTGACCAAGATTATGGGGCAATGCTTTTTGAGGAGTCCCTAGAAGCCGTCTTATTGAATCACGATGGCGAGCGTATTGAGGGGTTTAAAGAAGTATATCACACTTAAACATGCTTAGGGTCCTATTCTTACCAGCAAAATAAGCTCGATCTTGATCTAAAAAATCAGCGAACTCCTCTGTCGCAATCATCAATCATTAAACCGCCAGTGTTGGAACTCAAACCTCTGCCCACTCACTTGAGGTATGCATATCTTAGTGCAAATGAAACCTTCTTGGTGATCATTTCAGCTCAATCAAAAGGAGCAACAAGTAGAGGAATTGCTGGCAGTATTAAGAAAGCATGTTCGAGCAATTGGATGGATTATTGCTGATATAATTGGCATACCTCCAAGTATTTTCACTCACAAGATTAACCTTCAAGAGGATTGCACCCTATCCATCGAGCATCAAAGGTAATTAAATCCACCTATGCAAGAGGTGGTTTAAAAGGAGATCATCAAGTGGTTGGATCCATGAGTGGTATATCCAAAAGTTGATAGTACTTGGGTGAGCCTGATGTAATGTGTACCTAAAAAGGAAGGAATCACAGTAGTTCCAAATGAGAAAGATGAAGTAATAGTCATACGACCGGTGACTGGATGGAGGGTATGCATGTACTATCAAAAGTTGAACTCATGGACCAAGAAGGATTATTTCCCTATCCCATTCATAGATCAAATGCTTGATCGACTAGCCTAGAGAGAGTATTATTGCTTTCTTGATGGATACTCTGGGTATAATCAAATTTCAATTGCCTAGAAGACCAACAGATTTTACGTGTCCATACGGAACATTTGCCTTTAAAAGAATGTCATTTTGGCTCTGCAACACTCTAACTATATTTCAAAGGTGTATGATGTCTATTTTCTCAGATATGGTAGAAGATACCATGGAAGTCCTCATGGAAGACTTCTCTATTGTTGGGAATTCATTTAAGGAGTGCTTGTCTTACTTGAATGATGTGAAAAAATTAATCTTGTACTCAATTGAAAAAATGCCACTTCATGGTGAAAGAGGGTATTGTTTTAGGTCATAAGATTTCAAAAAAGGGACAGAGGTAGACCAAGAAAAAATTGAATCTTCTCTACCTACACCCCTGAAAATTGTGAAAGGAATAAAACGTTTCTAGTGTCATGCAGGTTTTTTTTGACGGTTCATCAAGGAATTTTCAAAAGTGGCTCACCTATTGTTTAGATTATTGGAGAAGGATTTTAAGTTCCATTTTTATGACACTTGTATGAAAGCTTTCCTTGGTTTGAAGGAAAAACTCATATCCTCTCCTATTATTATAGCACCTGATTGCTCTAAACCATTTGACTTAATGTGCGATGCTAGTGGTGTTGCTTTAGGGGCGGTGCTTGGGAAAAGGAAGTACAAGATCTTCCATCCTATATACTATGCCAACAATGCTTGAATGAAGCTCAAGTAAACTACACGGTTATTGAGCAAGAGTTTCTTGTGGGTGATGATCTCTTTTGAAAAGTTTGAGCTTATCTGTTGGGAACAAAGGTGGTGGTTCATATGGATCATGCAGCACTCTGATACCTTATGAAAAAAAAGTATGTGAAACCCACACTCATCCTTTGGGTTCTCTTATTGCAAGATTTTTACTTCGATGTAAAGGATAGGCGAGGGTATGACAATCATATAACTGATCATCTTTATTGATTAGAGGAAGACAATAGGCTAGTTGGGTACATGACATAGATGATGCCTTTCCTGATGAACGTATCTTGTCTGCTTCTCATGATTTAGTCCCCCAGTTTTCTGACTTTGCCATGCCTGAAGGCCTTAACTTCCACCAAAAAAAGAAGTTCCTGTAGGATGTTTGAAAATTCTATTTGGACGAACCATACCTCTTCCGCATATGTGTTGTTAGCATAATTAGCCGATGTGTCCCGAAAGTGGAAATGATGCCTCTCCTCGAGGCATACCATTCTTCACCTATTAAGGACCATTATGGGAGTGTCTGGACATCTTCAAAAGTTCTACAATGCAGGTTTTACTAGACTACTCTTCCCCTGACGCTCATGATCTTGTCAAGCATTGTGATCAATGCTAACGGTCCAGTGGTATCTAAAGGCGTCATGAGCTTCCCTTAAGTCCTATCTTGGAAGTCAAACTATTTGATGTATGGGGAGTTGATTTCATGTGACCTTTTGTAAGTTATTATAGGAACACATACATACTTGTGGTTGTAGACTATATGTCTAAATGGGTGGAGGCAGTGACTTTACCTAATAATTAGGGGAGAAGTATGACTTATTCTTAAAGAAACACATCTTCTCAAGGTTTAGCACCCCTCATTCCATCACTAGGAGGGTCTCATTTTTGCAATCAGTTGTTCATTAAATTGCTTTCCAAATATGGGGTGAAACATAAAGTTGCGACTCCTTACTATCCTCAAACAAGTGGCCAGTTAGAGGCTTTTAATAGGGAGATCAAATTCTATCCCGGTAAAAACAGTAAATTCCAACATAATCGATTGAGCTAGGAAGGTAGATAATGCACTTTGGGAATACCAAACTACTTTCAAAAAACCCTTTGGTATGTCTCTATATCAATAAGTTTTGGTAAAGCTTGCCATTTACTTTAGAATTGGAACTTAAGGCTATGTGGGCATTGAAAAGCTTGAATCTTGATTGGGGGGAAAGCCACCCATGCAAGTGTTGAGAACCTTAATGAAATTGATGAGTTTAGAGTGTGAACTTACGAGAATGCTTCTATATACAAAGCTCGAATAAAGCACCACCATGATTAGAAAATATTGAAATGAGAGTTTGCTCCAGGAGAATGGTTGCTTCTATTTAACTCAGGCTCTTTTTATTTCCAAAAAAATTGAAATTCGAGCGATCAGGTCCATTTAAACTATCTCGAGCTTTTGAAAACAGAGCCATCGAGCTTTAAGGGGATGATGGGCTGAAGTTTAAGGTGAATAGACACGAGTCAAGAAATATCTAGATATTCCTGAAGAGGTCAACCTAATTGGGGTCACTCACCTTGATGAGCCTTAACGCGAGATCTTTCTGTCATGCTGTGATATAAATCAAATGCTTCTTGGGAAGCAACCAAAGTGTTTATTTTGCTCTTAATTTTTTTTCCTAACTGGTTTTTGTTTTTTTCCTTATGTTAGGCAGCATAGAATTCAATTCGAGCCATCTCAGGAGATGCTAGGAGGGCACCTACGAAACATCTACAAATTGTATATGGGATTTTGCTACTCGCAGGTGCACCAAACTCCCCAACTAGAGACTCATAAAAAGGTTAGTCCCATCTATAACTAAGTTCATTTCCCTCTATGGCTGTAGTTCCAAGTCTGCAACCTGCGGGTGCCACACATAGAATGAGCCAGAAGGTCCTTACTTGGGACTTAAAACTCGTGAGCATTTGTGTTGGGCATGTGACCCATAGATTCCCATGTACAACATGTAGGTCTGGCGCAGGTGTTGACCAGAATACTTGAAAGAAAATAGTCAAAAAATCTTATATTTGCGCCTCATCTGTGAAACATAGATTCAAACATGCAACAAGCAAAGACTAATGGGGGTCCTCAAGCAGATCACTGAAGCTCTTGGAGTGTAATTCTTCCCTGCACACCTGCGTTAAGCATGTGGCCTTAGGAGTCAATCTCCACCACACATGTCTCCATTGATCCAAGGAGTTCTCTCACCCATTTTTTACTTATTTAGTTTAACCTTTCACATTGAGGATAATGCATTATTTCTATTAGGGGTGAAGTCTGAGTAACCCACTCAATTAGTGATGCATGATTTGGCCCTATGATGGAATGGTTGACATCATTCATAAGGGTAAATCATCATGATTCGCTATTGCCGGGTTGGTTTTACACTTAAATTATCTTACTACTCGTGCATAGCAATCACCTTTGTAGATAGTAACTAGTAAATAAACTCCAAGGGTTTTCTTCATACTACGGTTCTTTCCCAAGGAGAAAAAATTTTCTTTTATTAATTTTTGTGTTGAATCAGGTGAAAATTTCCAATGTTGGATTGAGAGGCGACTTTCTTAAGGGAAAATATAAAGTTTTAGTGTCATTTTGACTCTTTGTGCACTTATCTTGAGAGGTACCACCAATTTTATTTTTATTTTGGCAAAGAAATTTAATTTTTGAGAAGAAAGAGGTAATTGAAATTTAAAAAGCATTCTCTTGTCATGATGCCAATATTCTTTGTTTGGCATTTTGAATTGCAAATGAGTTGAGTGAAACTTGGAATAAGTTGACAAAATTTATATTTTTCAATTGATTTTGATAATAACTAGACTCTTTGGAATTGTGATGTCTTGTGTGGTAAGGTAATTGTTTGATTCTTGTGTATGCATATCATCTGAACTTGCCCCCAATGTGATTCAAGGAGAAATGGTAGATGTGGCTGATCTTTGAAAATGACCTTAGACCCTTTTTGGATAGTCACTACAAAGAAAACAAGGCCCTCCTTTAACATTCATCCTAGTTAACCAATTTTTGAGCCTTAAACCTCTTTCTTGGAACCATATTACAAGCCTTACACCCTTTGTGAATCCTCTCCTTTGGCACCCATTCATCCCTAATTTCTAGTGATAAAAAGAGAAAAATGGGGGCTTAAAGTCCAAAGATGTGGGGGAGAATAAGAAAATAAAAAATTGATGTAGGAAATAGCCTAAGTTTGGGAGTGTGTACAAAAGGGGAAAAGAGGAATGAGCTGTAATGCGAGGTAGCACCAATTGCTTAATGTAAAAAAATAAAATGGCTGGTTGAAAATCTTTGATCAATAGAAGAAAGAAAAGAATTAAGTGGTGCTATCTCTTTTATAGAGGAGGCTTAATTTAAAAATCTAAGGTATTTAAAAGGGTGGCTCTTCGGGAAAAATGGGATTGTGAAAAGGAGACATAAATTGAAGTTTACTCCATATTGTAAGCAGGATATTGATTTGTGTCACAAGAGCATTAAGGAGGTTCTAGTCACTAGAACTAAATGACATCCTATCCTTACTCCTAGCCTACATTATGACCTGCAAGTCCTTAGTGATTTCAAGCTTGGCAACTCTACGTTAGTGGTGAGTTACATGAAGGGCAAGCTTATGGGTCAATGTTTGTACACTTGAATGTCTTTAAGAGAGTGAGAGTTCCTAGTTCATCCCATAATCCCTGTTGTGTGAATTGCATAATTGTGAAGGTGATTCTCTCTTTTGATGAGTGGCATTACATCCTTAGAGTAAATGTGGAAGTCTTGACTTCAAATGAGAGGTATGAATGCAACAAGTTGTGTAGTGAGCTTTTGGACAAACCTTGAAGGTTGGATGTTAATGATTTGAGATGCTTGTTGATTTTTAATTGAAATGAAAAGTGCCTCTAATTTGGATTGAAAGAATGATGATAAGAACAAGTGACCTGTGTCACTGTTGAAGGGCAAAATCATCCAAAAAGGCACGCACGTACCTAAGAAGCTTCCAAGGGAATTTGTGCATAGCTGTGCATAGAATACATGCTGATATTTACCCCAATTTTTGAAAGGATAATCATAGAATAGACATTGTATTGAATAGAGAGTACAATAAAGAGAATATTACAGAGATAGTACATTTTTCTGATGTGCTTCTTCATTCTCTTGGGAAAAACATCATTGTTGAAAGCTCAATAGCTGAGAATTAATTTTATTTGCTGATGATGAATTGAATTGAGTTATTTTCCCTTGGTATAATTTCACTTTCCTTAATTATTAGTAGCTAAATTTTCTTCTAGGGGTGTGTGTGGATGATGGGTGTTTAGATCCAAGTGGGTATTTATTAAATCGATTTTAGATTCAAGTAGTAAGCATGGATCTATTGATTTCTTCAAGTTTTAATTTAATAATTAATGGTTTCAAATATTAACTTTGGTTTCGCTTGAAAAGGGAAGTGAAGTTGTGTAAGACTTCAATAGTGAGGAATTTGAGTTTTGGCCTATGGGTTGGAGCTAGAAATAGTCTACACCCAAATTCAGACTACATTAAAGTGTTAGAGCTAGAAATAGTCTAAATCCTTCCTCAATCATTATTTAGTTGTGTAGTAGATCGTAGCTTTGGGGTTTGAGAAAACTCAAAGTAAACATATTCTTTTAGTTGAGAAAGTTAGAGTGTAGCCAAAAGCCAAGTCTATCCATGCACTAATTGAATCTAAGACTTCTAGTCAATACCTATCAAATCGATGCCCCATCAAATGCATACTCATAGTATCTTATCTTGCTAGATACAATAGTTTCTCCCCTTGCTTTGACTAAATTTTACATTTGAAATTATTAAACTTATTCCACCAAATTTTATTTTATTGTTTAGACATGATACATGCTTGTGTGAATTAATTTATGACGTTTGGTTAATCTAACATCCAATCCTTTTGGATTCCACCCCAACTCTTTGTTGGGTTACTTGTTTTGCAATGATTGTAGCCACCTCGCCAATGGAAGAGTTGTTTTGGATGTTATCAGAATACTAGGTTAATAGAACCATTTAATGCCCCTTGTAGTGTTTCAAGGCCTCGAATGGCAATACATTCAGTTTCTCCTGGAGATTCAGTCTCTAGTTTTACCCCAGATCAGACTTAATTTTCTTTTAGACCTAGTTCTTACGACCGGCAGTAACAAGCTGTGTTAATGGCAAGGGTAAGAGAATAGCTTTAGGTTTGAGGTATGTTAAACATTGACCCTATATATTTAAATGGTGAATGGAAAGGTGACATTAGAGTTAATCATCACTCTCATGATAGTGTATAAATTTGGTTATGGTTAGAAAATTTTACCGATCATATCATTCTAAAGCACACCTATTTCACGCTAGATAAATAGATAGAGTTGAATAAGTACGGTTTGATATGAAGCCGCAACAGAAGAAGGGTGTCTTTACAAATATATGGAACATATATTTATGACCATGGAAAAGATAGTTAAAGGTTGTGTGGCTAAAGTTACGTCTACCAAGGTAGAACCTTTATTCGAGGAAGAATGTTTCTAAAGGAGGGAGGATGTTATACTCCAATTTTTTTTAATGATTATTTGATATTTTATGCTATGCTAATAGAAGTATGGGTTGTATGTTGGTCGTAGGTGAGGAGGGAAACATGTATAAAGAGAAGAGCGGAGAGTATATAAAGTTCATAAGTAAGGTTCAAATTTAAACAGTCATATCGCCCAATATATAATGAGTTATAAGTCTTACAACCTATTATAGTAAATATATTTGAGTCTAGTTTTAAGAACATCAAACCGCTTGTCATTCGAATTTTTAAGTAAAACGGTATAAGAATTTTACCGAGGCACTATCGAGCAGTGAAGTAGGCATGCCGGTCCTAGCGCCTCCACCACCCCGCCTCTTATAAATCTAAGTTGTTTTGATGCCAAAAACATTTCATCCATATCTTATATTGAGCTTCTTGCTTAGGAGGCTTATTTCCTCCGTAATTTCCAGCAAATTGAAGGTGAAATCAAGTCACCAAATCTCCATGGAATCCAAGATCTTTCGAATGAGGGATTGTGAAGTCACGGGGAATGTTTCTACTAGACTATTTAGTGAGTTTCTATATTTTTTAGCTTTTTCTGGGTAGTGGAAAGAGGAGGAACATGCTTGTCACGATTTGAGTCTACACCCTGAATATGACACGGTACTTAGGGTTACAAATAACCTCAAGAAAACCCATGGCAGAGCATAATTCTATAATGACTGAACTACTATAAAATAATATTAAGAGGAAGCTATTATTAAACAAATAACCAAAATCTTATAATCAGAGAACATCTGAGAAGATACTGAAATTTAATCAAAATACTGAACTCAAGCTGAAACTAACATACTCTATCTGAAAGCCTTCTAAAGAAACTAGTGAGTTGCTGGGAAAAATCTCCAGCTAACTCTATTATCTAAAACTAAAAACTAAGATTGACAAATACTGGAGATGAAGACTCCGGTCCTCAAAAGAATAGGACTCACTAATGGAACTTTCTGTAATATGTCTAAAGAAGAAGCTAACCCCACTACTGAGTTTGAGAGCCTGAGCCTATATCATAAAATGATATAGCGCAATAAATATGCGGTGAATACTTTGAATGTATTGAGTATATAAGATATGAAACTAGAATACAAATAGAACATACTAATAGCTGAAAAGATGTGCCAAAATGCATAACTGGACTGAAGAACCATGACCCTTAATAAAATACATAAATATCTATATGAAGTAGTAGTCTGACAATACCTAATAAAATGCAGTAAAAATTAATTTAAGAGTCATGTGCATGTACTAAAAACTAAGTCTGTAATTGTGATTGAGACTATGACTGTACTGAATAATGGGAGAGTTTATTAACCAACATATAACCACGGGAGCTAACCGTGGAGTTTGATGTATACTCAATAATTATAGGACCCAATATACCTTGATAGGGTATAAATGCATGACTGATATCATCACTAAAACTGATGCCCATTCGGGCTTATAACCTACAGTGGCACATAGTTCTGGGTCCTGGGTGCGCTGAATCCTGGACCAACTCAATTCTATGAACTACTCCTAATTAATAAGTTTATTGATAACTTATTGATAGCTCAAAAACTAGTGATCTTAAAGCTAAGTCAGAAACTTTACCTGATAGCATTCTGGAGCCTAAAGAACCTGAAAATACCGATTTTTGTTGTCAACATCCGTATACTAAAATCATGATAGAATCACAAAGATTGAAATATGAATTTATGCTAACTCAAAGCAATATAGAAGAAAAATACATGTTTATTGCTGAACTTTAATCATGTGGAAATCTACCATAAAAGTATCATTTATAACTGAAATCGTATAATCATGAATATAACATACTAGAAATCACAGGAGACTTGAGAGTTTTAACTGAGAAGCATGTTGATATGTTTATGACTTTGTCTGAGACACCTAGGCTCTTCAATATAACTTTTTAGGCTTAGTGCTTAATTTTTAATTCACATGATAAGATGAATGAAGAGTCTATATGGGTCAGTCTTGAATTGAGTATGTGCAATGAGTGTAAGGTTTCTTGTATATTCCATGTTATTTTGTAGTATCTATAAATTTCCTAGTGTGTTTGCAAAGAGAAATAAGGGATATTGAATGTAAGAGATGATTTAGGCATTTCGTTGAATGAGCCTAATTTTATCCTTTTCTTTACCTACCCTTAACACATAATCCTAGTTAGCCCCATTAAGCATTAAGCCTATTCTTTGCTAGCCATAATACAAGCTAATTTTTTTTTTCAAGAGACCTGAATTTCATCCAAAACTCCTAAGCGCTTAAGTGAATATGCAAAAGAGTTAAAGGAATGAGAATCTTGAAAAATAAATGGAAAGAGTAGTTGTGGAAGTTGAAGAAATGATTAAAGATGCACTTGGTTAAAATGCATAAGTATTGGTAGGGAGTAAAAGAACAAAAGAATGAAAAAGTTGTTTAAGTACTCCTTACTAATAAGCTAAGTGTGCTTAAATAAATGGGGAAGCAAAAAGGAAATTGAGTGAAAAGAACAATAGGTGAAGTGAAAGAAAAGAATGTGCTTATTGAGCAAGTGTGATGTACTACAACGCTTAGGGAAGATAGTCACTATTACTGGCTATAATATTACCTACCCGTCCCTTAGCTTACATTACAACCCCATAAGTCCTACTTGATCTTACTTTCAAATGTTTCTAAATTAGTGGAGTAAAACACTAAGGGCAAGCGTATGGGTCATTACACGTGTATGCAAATTATTTTATAGAGTGAGCTTAATTCATATTCATATACCCATGCATGTTATAACTTGAAAATTTGTGAGTGAAAGTGGTATCTCTCTTGTTGTGAGGGCACATGTTTGAGGAAAGATAAAATTAATATCGGACTTCTTAATTGGTTAGACTACATGAGTTTGCCAAGTTTTACAGTCGATCCTTGAGGCTAGGAGATCTTAACATGGTTGTATGTGATTTTAGTTGGTCATATACATAGCATGATTTATTTTAAACTTTCCATCTAAAGCAATCATGGTAGCCTTAATTCGAGTTGTCTTGTGTTGATTAGTAATGTGTGTGTCCTTTAGGTGCACGATATGTAATAGAGTTGTTCGAGGATGAATAGTAGCTCCACTAATAGCCAGGATTGGACGTCCCAGGATGAGGGGTACCTTGTCATCAACCTTAAAATCTAAGATTATAAAATCAATAGGTATTATAAACTTACCTACTTTGATGAGAAGGTCCTCAATAATCCCTTTCGGGGCCACCGTTGACTTGTCCGCCAGCTGTAACATCACTCTTGTGGGCCTTGGTTTTCCCAAACCAAGTGTATTGAACAATGATAGGGGCATCAAATTCACTACTGCCCCTAAATCACACAAGGCCCTCATTATACTTTTTTCACCTATTTCTACAGGGAGGGTGAAACTCTTTGGGTTGTTGAGCTTTTTGGGAATTTTGCTCGTCACCCTAAAATTGCACTCTTTAGTGAGTGCTATAATTTGGACATCCACCAGCCGCAATTTGTTGGTCAACACTTCCTTTAAGTACTTAGCGTACTTAGGAATTCCTTGCAAAACATCAAGTAGAGATAAATTTATGTGAATTTCTTTGAAGATATCAAAGAAATTCTGAAAACAAGCTTCCTCCTTGCTCTTCTTGAGCCTTTGTGGCAATGGTGGTGGTGGTTTCTGTAATGGCTGCAATGCTAATTCTAAATTATGTGTTGTAACACTCTGATTATCTCCTTTCGTAGGGGTCAAATTTGGTTCAAAGACAATGGATGGATACCANGTTGTAACACTCTGATTATCTCCTTTCGTAGCTGATAGACCCTATTTGACTAGCTCTAGTTGTATCTCATTTTTCCTCTCTTTCATTGGTCCATCAGCCAACTACTTGCCACTTCTCAAATTTATGGCTATGACCTGCCTCGGGTTTGTGTTAGTGTCGCTGGGTAAACCCCTCCTGAGGTCTATTATGCTGAGCAATTGCTAACTGACCCATCTGCTTCTCCAAGTTCCTAGTAGCCAGCTACTGATTCTTTAAGTTTGAGGCCATCCTTGCTTGATCGACTGCCATCTAGGTCTTGTTGGCCATAATCTTCTGCAACATCTCCTCAATATTGCTAGATTGGCCAGAATTCTGCCTGCTCTTCTACTGGTACTACTGCTGTTGAGGCTGTTGATAACCTTGACTCTGCCCCTTATTTTCACCCCAAGAAAAGTTGGGGTGATTCTGCCAATTCTTGTTGTAGGTATTCCCATAGTTCTAATTACCTCTCGGTATGTTATCTACAAAGTTAACCGACTCCGGGTTGGCTCTGCATGAGTCTGCACCATGTCTATGGTTTCCATATATCTCACACTATCTATGAACTAGTTGAACTGTATTAACCTGTGCTAAGTTCAGCCAGCTGAACTAGGTAATCATCTGATGCTGGAATGAGGCCAACTGGGCTGCCAATGCATTAACACTATCAACCTCAATAAGCCTAACCCTCTTGATGATTCACTGCGCCACTCTGGATTTCCTTAGGCAATCCTGTTTAGAGAGTGTATAGTTCGTCATAAGTTTTCTCAAGTATCTTCCCACCCGATGCGGAGTCTAGCAAGATTTTAGTGTGCGAATCTAGACTCTCCACAAAGGTGTGGGCTAACAGTTCATTAGACTGCTGGTGGTGGGGGCAGTCTCTTAAAAATGACTTGAACCTCTCCCAGGCAAAGTATAAATTCTCCTTAGGCCGTTGCTTAAAACATAGAATCTCACTTCTCAACTTTGTAGTCTTTCGAGGGGGAAAGAATCTGATGAGTAACGTCCTTGCTAGGTCATCCTAGGTAGTGATGGAATTTGGTGGCTCTGCCTCAACCACCTCTTTTCCTCTCCCAAAAGTGAAAATGGAAAGAGGGTCAATCTCACATAGTTAGTCGATACTCTGGTGGGGAGGAAGGTATCCCTGATCTCAGGAATATTTGGCAGGTGCTGCTGTGGGTCCTCATATGTCATGCCTGTAAATTTCCCACTCGAGTGCAATAGCTGCACCATATTCTGTTTAAGCTCAAAATTTCCTCTAGGCTCCGGTTTTTAGATGCTAGAAGCCACATTTATCGCGAGTGGGATTTCCACTTCACGAATTGGCCTTGTTACCATTCTTTCTGATAAATCTTCTTCTTGCTCAACCGGTGGAATTTCTTCTAGTGGGGCCTCTGGAACTAGCAGGATGGGATTCTAAAGAACTTCCCTCCTTAGAAAATGTAACTGTCGCTCAGGCTCCAAGTATGGAGCCAACAAGTCTTTATTCCTTGCCAGCTTATTGTGAGGACAAACCAGTTACCTACAAATAAACGAACTAATACCAAGATTTTTAACACTTAAGAAAAACAAAAATAACACAAAAACTAAAAATTCACCAAAAGTTTCCAGTCCCCGACAATGGTTCCAAAAACTTATTGTGCTCCAGCGCATGCAGTCGTACAAGTAATATAGTGACTCTTGAAGAGCCTGATGTCGAACCCCCAGGGACTAGTCTTTTTAGAAAATATTCAAGTTCATGTTTTAATTAAAATTACACAAGTCTTGATTTTTCAAGATTCAATATTTTGGTTTTTAAATCTAGAGGTTATCACAAATTAATCGAAAAACAATAATAAGAAACATCTAGGGTTAAGGCCTAACAATCATGCAACGCTACATGCAACACTACATTCAAGTTGATTCAAGTATTTAAATTTCCTTTGTTTTCTCACAAGATATATGCAATGGTCATGGTGTTTTAAACCTCTAACCATAACAAATTATCCTCACAACTACATCGTTGAGCGGGGATGTGACGTCCTAATTCATGTGCATTTATCTACGTGAAGTGGTTTACGGGGTTAATGCCCTTGGTCATGGACTTTCCAACCTCTAACCATTTAACCTAACTTAGTCTCACAACTACTTCTACAAGTGGTGATATGACAATTCCAAGTCGATGTCTAGCTATCTTTCTGTTTTATAACCTAGCAAGGCGAATTAGGTATATTGCTATCCTAACCAAATCAAGTGTTGAAGACTTTGAACTTGCTTCCTCCATTATTAGTTCTAACCAAGGTTTGCACTTTCGAGTTTTTTTTTCCGCCTAAGCTTAATGAGTGCATTTCAATGTTGATCAGTCATTAAAATGAATAAAATTGAGAATGCAAGACAAAACATAAACAAAAACTTGAACCGATGTGGAAATCAAGCAATTACAATCATGTCATGTGACCTAAACCCTAGAGGAATGGTTTTAGCCACTCATGTTCATACAAGAAATCAAAAGCTTGTTTGAATTCATGTAATTACAAGAATGGATAAAAGAGAAGAAAAAAATCAAACCCTAGGTAAGTTTCCTCTGTTCTAGCTTCGTTTCTTTGTGCTTTTCAAAAATAAAACTGTGATAAAAAATAAAAATTAACCCAACTGTTGAATTTATACTAATTGCAAAATTGAAAAATTTGGCGAGTGATGAAACAACTCTGTGTCATGGACCTGGATTCCTCAATTTTCCTTCGTGACATGGCCCCAACACGCACAACTACTAGTTTATGATCGCAAGCACAGCATGGCTGAGTGCTATCGACGTGGCACTAATGCAAGCGTGCTAATTGCTTAGTGTGAAATGACCTGGACGCGGCGTCGCTTGCCTACTATGGCATTTCCCTTGTGTGTACACACCCTGCATTTCACGGCACTAGTCACACCAAGACGTTAGTGTGGCACGTTGCCTATGTGCAATAGCCTACTCCTCATGCTATCTTCATGCCAATTTCTTTATGCTTCATTCCCAACTCTCTTCTTGTGCATTAAACCTCATATTATGCCCCTGCTTAGTAAATTCCACCTGTGAACAAGGGATAATAACATTAGTTAGTTCTGGCACACAAATATACAAAATTACATGAGAATTCTATTAATTAAATTGACAAACACGACTAAAAAGTATATATATAAATACTTTTTAGGTTATTTCTAGTAGAGAGAGTCGCATATTGAGTTTTCTTACACGAAACATATTGACAGACAAGTTGTTAACTTTTAATTCAAGTCTTGGAGATTTTCTTGCTTTGATTTCTTCCTTGTTCTTGAATTATTCATCATCAATTCTTGCAATAATCAAGAAGGTTTTCTTTCAATCATCGTTGTAAGTATTAAATTATTTTTTTGTCTATGAATGCTTATTGTTTTCTTACAATCATGAGAGGCTAAAACCTCCACAACTAGGGCTGTGGGAACTATAGTGAATTAACAAACTAGGATTGCACGAAGTGATTCTAAACCAATGTTAAACACTTTTATTGTATTCTCTTCATCTATTAATGGAGCGCAATGTTAGGACTTTCCTAATTCTTTACTTGCTTGAACCTAGAGAAGTAGAGATTTGGAAAAGTGATTACAACAAAGCCTTGATCTTTATGCATCACTGTATAACTTGAGCTGCGGTCGCAGGATAGTTAATTTGGGACAAATTTGATAACGGCGGAAGTAAATTGCTCATGAGACTTTACCTGGTGATTGAGTATAGTCATCCAATAATACAAAACAATCGTTTGGATGAACCCTAGTTATCAAGTTCTACAAGTAAGCATTGGAATAGATCACGAGTGTAAAACAAGAAATAGTTACGAATCCATGGGGAACACTTACCCTAGTTAATTGCATAATATTGATAAACAACAATCAATTCTCAATCTTGTCTTATAATTACTTTTATAAAGCCCCCTTTTTGGAGATAACATACTTAAAATATTAAATACTAGAGTTATTCTATATCCTAACCTTATTCCTGGTGGGATCGACCCCAATATTTGTTGGGTTCTTTCACGTCCGCTTCATACTTTATCTGAAGTGCGAGTTTAAGCGTTATCAAAAAGTGGCGCCGTTTTCGTGGAATACGACTTAGGATTAAAGTAATTACTGTGTTTAACTTTTAGTTGTTATTTCTTCATTTACGTTTTCTTTTTTTTAACACCCATTGGTTGTATCTTTGTGATTGCCAAGTACTCGACCGAGTGGAAACCCCCTGATTCCTCTGGATCTTGAACTAGAGCGAACAATGTGAAGAATGAGAACCCTGAGCAAAGAGAAGCCTGTATTTCTAAAGAAGCTCAACAAGTGGAGATAGCTCAATAAGCTACACTTCAGAAAGCCAAGGATGATCGGGAGGATGTCCTGAATGTTGGCTGCCATGGAAGAGGCAATAGAGGCTAGAGATATGCTCCTCAATTCTATGATGAGGATGACCTAGATATTGATGAAGTCTGGTCAACTGGAGCCATTGTACCACCACCTTTTCCTATTGAGGAAAAGTGTGGTATCAACAGCACCATGACACCGCTATTGAATATGAAAGGGGTGTTTAGTGGTCATGTAGCAGACAATGCTAACCTGCAGTTGATGAACCTTGTCGGGATATGCAAGGCATACATGTTACCTGGTGTGAGCCAGGATGTGATCAGTATGGGACTCTTCCCATTCTCTCTCTTTGGAGAGGCCACTTTATGGTTACAGGAGTTGCCCAATAGCTCCATTACAAATTGGAGGGAGCTTAAATAGGCTTTCCTAGAGAGGTTCTTCCCACCCTCCAGGATGTTGCAGTTAAAGGATGAAATTTACAACTTCCAACAACTAAAAATGGAGGCAATACATGAGATATGGTATAGGTGTAAGAAGAAACAGACCAAGTGCCCTAACCACAAAATTCCAAATGATAGTTTGTTGGAAATTTTTTTCAGGTCCTTAAACAACAACATCAAGTTTGTAGCAGACACTGTGGTGGGAGGAGCATTGATGAGTCACACATGGGCGCAAGCTTCCATTATTCTTGATAGGGTGACAAAGAAGAAAGGGCCTTGCACACCAGGTAAGCGAAAGAAACTGCAGGTACATATGTTGTTGGTATTTCTATGGATCAATTAATGCAGAAAGGGAGAGGAGCATGATCAGGATCTAGCTCATAAGCGGATCATCATTAGAACTGCTCGTAAAGCATATTATGGGTGTTGGTGCTAGAAAGGTGAACACAGTGGGATCTCAGGGTCAGGAACCAGGGCAGGAGCATTCAAATTCCAAGGAAGAGGCAATCCTCTTGGACAACCAGTTGGTGAGTTTTCGGGCCAACGCTTAAGGGTCTGGATAGGACACTTGGTGCCAAGTATTCAAAAATCAAGGTCCAAACCAGTATTGGGGCAACTACAACCGCAATGGGTATAGGGTTAGGAGCCGAGGTCGTTAGCGAGAGGGTGAATAGAGAATGAACGATGGATATAGCAATGATCGCATTGGTTTGTATATTCATCCTATTTCACGTGAGGGTGAGAGTGGGCCCTCAAGAGTAGAGAACATGATGGATAAAATGCTCAAGAAGGTAAAGTCTGTCCGTCGCCCGCATGAGCGGGTCCGCAAGTGTACGGATCGTGCAGGTAATATAGTGGCTCTTTTTAAGACCAGTAATGTCGAACCCACAGGGACTGGACCCATTCCTCTAACTATCCATTTCAAGTGTGAATCTAAATACCGAAAATGTTGGTTATAGAACTTTTCGAGGGAGAATAATAAAGTCTAGTGTTGGTTAATGAAATATTCTGAATTTACTCTAGGAGCAACATAGAGTTAAAGCCAGATAATCATGCGATACTACGATTTGCAATGG
>JACEIK010006193.1:0-91054 GCA_018107945.1 Datura stramonium | reverse complement strand
GTCAATATATATCAGAGTTATCTTTTAAGCACATAGAGGAGGGTCCTTTGGAGGCATAAATTCTTGGAGTTTACTTGTGTCAAAAGATTGGATTATGACAATTTGGTAAGAGCCAAAATAAGGGTTTTTCATATTTGGAGGAATTATTTGAGTGAGGGAACACTTGGCAGGCCAAGGAATACTTGCAAGTGCATTATCCACATCTCTTTAGGCCTACAAGTATGAATAGACTTGACAATAAAATATTATTTTCAATTATATTAGATTATAAGATAATTATATATTAAGAATCAGGTCGAAATTTTGATTTAGCATTCCATGTTATCATAATTGTGAAATTTTTCATGTTAAAATTCCATGTGATAATCTAGCGGGAAAAGGGCCAAAAATACCCTTGAACTATTCAAAATAGGTCAAATTTACCCCTTGTTATGTTTTGGGTTAAAAAATGTCCTCGTTGTTACATTTTTAGCTCGAAAATACACTCCAACTATTCAAATGAACCAAAAATACCCCTTCTTCTAACGGTTATTTCAAGATAAGAGAAAAGAAGCCAATTTTACCTTTCACTATTCATAATGGGACAATTTTACCCTTGTTCTTTTAAAGAAAAATTTTGGGGTTGGGATCGGGGAGGGGGAATAGAATGTGAAAAATATAATAAGATAAGAAAATCAGTATAAACACTTCACATTTAAAAAAAAAGATGGCATATAATGTCTTTTTCTTCTAGTTCCGTGCATATTAGGTATGTGTTATTAGTTATGAACATGATAAAAGATATCAATTTCAATTATACCTTGATACACTTTATTACTTATTTAATTTAAGTCATTCTAGATTTCAATAGAGGACCAGTATAATAGTTTTGAAAAGAAATAATAGAATAAATGTTTAGTTGAAAAATTTATATTTTGTAATTAAATTTTATATTTCATAAAATTGGCATTGTATAAAATTGTCATTTAAAATAGTTAAATTAATCTCATAATCTCCAAAATAAAATTTTACTCAAAATTCTAAAATTAAGAGCACGTGTCCTAAACTTTAAATGCGTGACAAAGTTATCCCATTTTAAATTGTTCAAGGGTAAAATTGGCTCATTTTCCCTTGTTTGAACAACCATTAGAAGGGTATTTTTCGTTCATTTTGATAGCTGGAAGGTATTTTTGAGCCAAAAATATAATGACAAGGGCATTTTTGACTAAAAAACATAAAGCATATGGCTATGAATCACGTTTTTCACTGTGATTCTTTGTAATAGACTGCACTTATAGCAAGTCGAAACTCTCTCAATTTCTCTCTTCACTATTTTCTGCCTTTTCTCTCTGTATAAGTGCATGATCATCTTTTTGGGAGTTCTTGTGTTAGCATGAAAGACTATCAAAGCTCCTACTTGCACATGGCCATAGTAGAGGTAAGATAGACAATACCCTATTTCTCAAAGTCAAAGGGAAGGACAAGCGGATCGTATAGGTGTGTGTTGATGATATTATATCCGGAGCCACAATTAAGTCCCTAACATAGGAGTTTGCTAAGTTGATGGGAAATGAATTCGAAATGAGCATGATGGGAGAACTCAATTTCTTTTTGGGATTACAAATCAAACAAACTCCCTCAGCAATAATGATTCATCAGTAGCAGTATTTGAAAGAGTTACTCAAAAGGTTCAAAATGGAGGACTCAAAGGAAATCGACACTCTCATTGCCGCAGCCACCAAGTTGAACATTGATAAAATAGGTCCATTAGTAGAACAGAAGCTATACAGAGGTATGATCGGCTTCCTTCTATATCTCATTGCAAGTAGACCTAATATAGTGTGGAACTATGTGCTAGATTTTAGTTCAACTCAAAGGAGTCACACTTAAAGGTTGTCAAAAGAATTTTGAGGTATCTCAAAGGAACAAATGATTTGGGACTGTGGTATCCCAAGGTAGCTCTTTTGATCTTGTTGGATACACTGATACTGACTATACAGGATACTTGGTAGACAAGAAAAGTACTACAAGGATGGCACATTTTCTTAATCATGTTTGATCTCTTGAGAAACCAAGAAACAAAACTCTGTAGCATTATCCACAATCTAAGCTGAGTATACTGCAACAACCTCCTGTTGTGCTTAGTTTTTATGGATAAAGCAACAATTACAAGATTTTGGTATGAATATCCAGTGTGTACCAATTTTTCATGACAACACAAGTGCAATCAATATCGCAAAAGATCTGGTACAACACAAAAGAACCAAACATATTGACATCACCATTTTTAAGGGATAATGTAGAGAAAGGTCTTATCTCATAAAGTTTTATCCCACAGATAAACAGATTGTTGACGTCTTTACTAAGGCTTTGGAAAGAGAACACTATGAAAGGAACATGTTGAAATTGGGGATGATTAAGTTTGCATAAATATTCCTCAATACTTGGTCAAACTAACCAGCTTCTAAATTAAATCACTATGATAATTAATGCATTTTATGCTCAGTCTTGAACATTTAGTTGTACGTCCTTTTACCAATACATATCTGGATACCTCTTATTATTAAATATATAATGAAATATTTGCTTGTGTAACAGATTTTGGTTTATTAGCTTGCTCTTGGAAATATTTTATGATATCTAATTGATGATTCTAGAAGTGTATTGATTGTATCTATGATTTTTGTTGATGCCAAATAGGAAAGTACTGTGAATATTTATAACCCATTATTCTGACCTGGTTCATCTAACATATTTCATCTAATTCCTTGTCTAGATGTTTGTTGATTGAAGCACACAACACATATGTGATTGTCTTCATTAAAAAGGGGAAATTTATTGGAAACTGAAGATTTCAATGATTGACAAAAGACATGAAACAAGTTCATGAACCATGTCAGAGATATATGGTCTAGCGTCCCGAGTCTCAACTGATAAAGGACACTCTAGAATATAAGAGTTAAGCGATAAGAAGATCAAGCAAGTCGTGTGTTACACCCCGTAAATTCTCGACATGTAGATGGCCTACTTGCATGTTGGTTAAAAGTTTTTGAATGTCATACATGCTAGGAAAAGGCCCGGGGAAAGATCGTACAAGCGCCAAGTCGGCGTGTCGCAAGGCAAATGCGACTTATAAATCGCATTCGACGAATGCGACTTATAAATCGCATTCCATGAATGCGACTTAAAAGTCCCAAGAACTAACCCACTTCGGTTTATTTCATTATCATTTCATAATTTCCAAAGAACACGCAGGGAAACAGGGAGAACGAGGTTTCTTGATAATTTCCTTCCGATTACGCCGTCAAACACGATCCAAACTCAAATTAATCTCAGATACCGAGGTATTTAGTAGCAAGAAGCATTCCTACGGGTTTAGTTTCGTGAAATTCGGCCGGCGAATCGTCGTGCTACCGAGTCAAGGTAAGTGGAATTGCTCCAAATTAGTGTTAATATACTCCTAGCCCTAAAGTGAGTATTTCTCCCTTCTGGACTTCGAGAAATAGCGAGTTTTCGACCGTTCTCGATAAGCTAAAGTTTGGAGCTATATATATATCGAAAGTGATGTTTTCTTCCAGAAATTTGTGTATTTAGTTCTAATTGATATATATATATATATATGAATGCGGGATTAGGAGAAATAGGCGGAAATGCGGCCAGAGCTTCGCCGGATTAGTTAGGAAATCAGAAGTGAAGGTATGTAAAGCTAATTTCCTTCGGCAAATTAGTAATCCGAGTATATTAAATAGCGTGAAATATAGAAGAAAATTGAAGTCAAGAGTGAGTCCGGTATGAGTTTAGCAAGCGTGTTTTTGAATTTAGAAAGCATGTTTATAATATTATGATATATGTTCGAGAATAAAAGTTAGTAAAGTATGCTCAGACGATCGAGATAATATCCCGAAGCTTGATATAGTTGAAGCGGTCGAGATAATATACCGGTCTGATGCTCTTGACAGTCTGAGATGATATCCAGAATACGGTATAATTCACTATGAGAATCGGTATAACACGAAAAGAGTTCGGAATGAGAAATCGAGAATACAAATAGTATTTTTAGTTCAAACATACTTTTATATGTGATTATTGATTGTTGAGACTTGTTTGTGTTATGAGGGCACCCTTTGAGCGTCCTACATGTTGGGTTGGTAGCAGGTGTGGGCCAGGTGAGGGTGGGGATACGTCACTCCAAGGAGTGGTGGCATCTCTGCAGGTCCATGTAGGGCGAAGATGGGATGGAGCACTACCCATATCAGGGGGCGTCGGCATAGCGGTACGGTTTACCACATTGTGCGCTTGCGCCTAGGGAAGCAGTGCAGATACGGGAACCACGGTTACGGTTTACGAGATTACGGTACAAGAGTCCTCAGGAGCTCAGGCTCACAGGTCAACTATATTAGAGGCCATAGCATTTGAGAACCCAGTGGGCCGGTAAGTGCTCGTAGTTAGTAGGCAGAGTGGAGTGACTTATTTTTGGATGGTTTTTGACACGGATAGGGGTATATAGATTGTTTGTTAGTTAGCACCTTGGAAACATGAAGTGGTATTGGTCCATGATTGTTATATATATGTATATGTATATATGTATGTTTATTTATTAGCTAATAGACGGCGGATCTCCCGTCGACAGGTATGCTCTGCCTTATTCTCGGTCTGAAGCTTGTTTCGAGATTCTCCGGTTCGAGCAGTTTGAGATATCTTCTACGGTAGAGTTTCTGATTATGTTGTTTATATTCGGTTATGATCGGTTGCTTTGCATACTCGGTACCCCAGTGTGCGCGCCCGTTTGAGGCACGCATTACTTACTGGGTACTCATGAGGAGTCGATCCTCGTGATTTCAGCCGACTCATTGAGGTCATCGGCTCGTCATCAGAATTTAGGCTTGACTAGAGGTCTATTCCTTTCTTTTGGACATGCAGTATGGGTAGGTCGGGGCTACGTCGACCATTTTATCGGTATTCATAGAGACTTGTAGATTGTGTATATATATCTCAGTGTGGTTAGTTGTACTTGGAGTCGTGTGGGACCGTGCGTATGTTTAAATTTGTTTAGTGTTGTTGATTGTGTTGGTAGTGTGGGGGCGGTGCTGGGAATAGTAGTGGTGACCTTGCCAGGTCACGTAGATGTTCGGTATTCATTATATTGAGTTGGAGATAACTAGAGCGGCATGGTGGCCTTGTCGGCCCGCATAGGTTCCCTATATGAGTGTGATACGGTTGGGCGATGTTACGGGACGGTGGCTATAGGCCCGGTCAGTAGGGCTCTGTATTTACGTGGATTATATAGCTTTGTTGATTTATGAATGCGAGTTAGAACTGACCAGGAGCACAGTGTGTTTAGGCTCGGTAGTCTAGCGACCTAGGTCCTAATAGGGCACAGTGCCAATCGTACCCCAAGGCGGGCGTGACATCGATGCAAAGTAGATCAGAGATATAGAGATCTAAAGAGACGAGAGACTCAAGAATCCAAGTAATAAAATCCTTGTCGACTAAGAAATTAATCACGAGAAAGGAGGCACATGAAAGGACTATAAATATATAAGGACTTCTTCAAAGTCTTTTCAGCGCCTCTGAGAGAAAAGAGAGACGATGCAGAGTAAATGTTTGAGCGATTTCTCCCTTACTACCTAAGTGCAACCTCTGTAAGGAACTAGAGAGAAAGAATGTGCTTCATAGATATATGCTTTATAGTTTTCTATTCTAGCTTTTATGTATTAGGATTAGAGTTAATTCTAGGTTGCATTAAATTATGTCGGAACAATTCTTGAGGCTCATTTGTGTTAGTGAAGTGGAAATCTGATGTGGGTAGTGATTTTTCACCTTTATGAGCCGGATATTTTCCACGTAAAAAATATTATGTTGTTAATGTTCTACTACGTATTACGCTTTAAAACTCATAAGAAATAGATAAAGTGACCTAGTCCATCACATAGGCATATGGTCCCTTATGTTTGAGGGTGGGTTTATAATAGTTCCTTACCTATGCTTTCAACTATTTTGATTCTTTAAGTTCCCCAAACTTAAAAATATTAGTCTCCATCAAATATTTACCGAACTATGTCTATTAGTTTTGATGGGAACTATGGAAAAAATCAACAGAAACTCACATTTTGAGGTAACTTTTTTTTGTAGTTTCTTCTATTTAATTTACTTTTAGAGTCTGATATAGTTTTATAAGGTGTAATTTTCGCTATTTTTTATGTGGCACATTTTATGATGTGATGAGACTTTCTTGGTGAAAAGAAAACCTTTATTTTTATAGTTTCCGTCAAATTTAACTGAAAGAGTTTGGTAAATATTTGATCAAACTGAAAGTGTTAAACTTTTTGACAAATTTAAAGGACCAAAACTATTAAGTACATGTTTAAAGAACTATTTTAAACCTATCTTTAAACATAAAAGACCATTTTGTCATTTTCAGCTCTAGTTCACTTCTTAAAAAAAAAAAAGTGTATATCGGTGTTAAAGGGAATACTTAGTAGCTCAATTGATTCATTCTGCAATTTTGTCATTGGCTAATTTTGATTCTCTGCCTTGTAATCCCCCTCTCTCATTTTCCCTACCCCAATTCTTTTTTTTATTTTAAAAGAGCTAAATAAATTATATATATTGATAATATGTACAATACGTATTTACCTTTGAGCACCTTAGCAATATTGCATTCAGCTTCACACTTTTTGTCACAATTCTTTGCATTGGAACATCCCTTCTCACAGTCATTTTTGCAAAGATTGTATTCATTTACAATGGCTTCAAATGTTTTTCAAATTTTCTGCGTTACTTTCTCCCCTTAGCCTCCTGAGACATGCATAGTCGATGACAACACAACCATTCACACGAGAAACACTTTCTTTGATGCTTCCATTTATTTTTTAATGCCTATTGTTTTGTGTTTCTTTTTGGGATGATTTGATTTTGCTATTGAATGTCCTATTTATATAGGTGTATTGGGACATTTAAATACCTCAAATTAAAAAGTGATTGATGTCTCCAATTTATGCATAGAATATCTTTTGTAAATGTAGCCAAGATTGGGGAGAAGGTGTTATGTAAAGTCATAATCAAGAAAATATGTTTTCTTAGTTTTATTTAGTAGTAAACAGATTATAAAAAATAAAAATAAAAAACTTAAACACTCGTCTACTTGAACTATGACCCATTTTTTGACTTGCCTAAATTAAATTCAACCCACATATTTGATACCTCTAGTCGTTTGATAGTTTTTGACATCTATCTCTAAAAATTATGTTATTACTATTATTCCAATCTTTCACAATATTTCTTCCAAACATGTCAAAGAAGTTACATATATTTTTTTCACCAAGACTTAACTCCTTCCAAGGATCATTTTTAGTTTTTGAGCACGCGGCGCCACTTGATTTCAGGAGTTGCTTGTTGGAGACTTAGAGGTGAGCTGCTTGACTTATTTGTAACATCAGTTCCATTATGCACCTTTTACTTTTATTCTGTCTTTTCTATTCCAACACAGTAGTATTGAGACATTTCAGACTTGTATTCATATTTTGAGGCTCTTGTACCTACGACACCGAGCTACGAGGTTGTACGTTACATTTTGGGTAGTTTATGAACATGATTATGACGATAGATACGTGATATGATTAGCATTCTTTGACAAAAATACATACAAGAGAAGAGGGTATACAAGAACAACAATTTAAAAGAACAAATCTTGGAATACATAACTAGACTACTAGACAGGGTTGAGCCACATTGCATCTCTTTTCTGGTCGAACCATTACCAGACTCAAGTTAAAGTCCAATTTTCCTCATCACACCACAGCCCGGGACCTCTAATTAAGAGACCTTCGGTTGAAATACAACTCATTGACTTTTGTAAGACCAGTTGAAGAAGTAGTTGAAGGACAAGAACAGAGAAGAATCAAGTAGGCTAGATCAAGATTATTAAAATACAACTCATTGACTTTTTGAATAATTTTAACACCCATTATTATCATCTTAATCAATTGTTAATTCTGTGGCTTTGTGTGAACACTTCATGAGAAGTTGGAATTATTGAGATATATGTATTCACATGTTGGAAGTCAAAAAAAAAACACTTTCAAGGTTGGCAACTAATACAACTTGTATTGCAAAAAAGTTTGACACTCTTAGCCAAAAAGTGAAAAAAAACACTCCAATGAATTTGATATCATTAAATAGGCCATCTGAGATCATTCATTTGCCATATCCATTCTTGTTTTAGGAAAAAGAAAGAAAAAGAAACTGTCTGTTATAGTTATGGGCAGAAGTTGGAATCTTCTCTTTGCTCTTGCAGTTTTCATTCTGTTACATGACCATACTTCACTTGCTAATATTAGCACTGATGAAGCTGCTCTTCTTCAACTGAAATCACACATTTCTTCTGATCCTAACAATATCTTAGCAAGCAATTGGTCTTCTTCTGGCTCAGTTTGTAGTTGGATTGGAATCACTTGTAGCTCCCGCCACAGCAGTTACTGCTTTAGACATTTCCTAGCATGCAACTTCATGGTGCCATTCCTCCACACCTTGGAAACCTCTCGTTTCTTGTTTAGAAGCGACATCAGTAACAACACTTTTCATGGAGATTTGCCAGAAGAGTTGGGTCATTTGCGGAGGTTGAAAGTGATTGATTGCTCAACAAATAATTTCACTGGTGTCCTGCCATCATTTTAAGTTTGTTGCCCGAACCTACGCTTTTTGTCCCTCTGGAGCAACCAATTTTCGGGGGAAATTCCATCTTCTCTTTCAAATCTGACAAAGCTGGATCAGTTGATCTTGGAGAGAAATTTTCTCAAAGGAGAGATCCCTCGAGAAATTGGTGATCTTCGTTACTTGACTGTCCTCGACCTGCAAAGAAACCGGCTTACTGGCTCTATACCAACATCAATCTTCAACATTACGACAATGCAAGTCATTTATACTTTCCAATAACAATCTTACTGGAAAGCTTCCAACAACAATATGTGACCATCTTCCAAACTTGGAAGATACCTCTCAACAAACTCCCTAGATGGAGTTATTCCACCAAACCTGGAGAAATGCAGAAAGCTTCAAATATTGTCATTGTCTCAAAACAGGTTTGTTGGAACTGTACCAAGAGAGTTAGCCAACTTAACAGATCTTACAGGTTATCTTGGAGTACTACACTTGGAAGGTAGTATGATATTTCCTTACAAGATATCTGAAATTTTCTTCCTTTCCTGTCTTCTGCCAAACTGCTAATCATATATTTTCCCCAAATTAGACAGGAGAGATACCAGTGGAGCTTAGGTAGTCTTCCAGAAATTACAGAACTGGGATTATCCAGACAATGTGTTTGGTTACTGTCCCTGCAAGCATTTTCAACATGTCAGCACTGCAAGTCTAACATTAAACGCCCGAAACAAGCTTTCAGGTACTCTGCAACCTTCAATTTGAGCAGTGGAATGCTTAACCTAGAGGATTTTATTGTGAGTAAATAATCTTAGTGGTTTTATGCCTGTTTCTATCTCAAATTCTTCGAAACTCAGAAGACTTGATCTGGCAGGCAACAGTTTCACAGGTCAATTCCTGAATCCTTGGTAATTTAGACCTTGAGGTTCTGAACTTGGAGCGAAATAATTTTTGTCAGCAGGTCAACATTCAGCTTCCTTGCATCATTGACAAACTGTAGGAATCTAAAGTTCTCCTGGTTGAGTGTTAATATCCGTTGGATGGTGTTTTTCCGGCATTTATTGGTAATTTCTCAAACTCACCAAAGTTTCGAAATGATTGTAGAATTAAGGGGTGCCATTCCGAAAGAAATTGGTAATCTGCAGGAGTGGCAAGAATGGCTCTGCATAGAAATGGTTGAGCTGGACATATTCCAAATACTGTCCAAGGCATGTTGAACCTTCAAGAATTTTACCTACAAAGAGTAAGATGAAGGAGCCATACCAAGTTATATGCAGTTTAAAGAATCTTGGTGCATTAGACTTGTCAGGAAATCTGTTTTCCGGTTCGGTGCCACCATGCTTAGGGAAAGTCTCTAGTTTGAGGAACCTTTATCTAGCTAACAATAGGCAATTCAAGATTACCTGCAAGCTTGGGGAACCTTCAAGATGCCACAAGAATTCGATGTTTCATCAATTTATTGAGTGGAGAAATTCCACTGGAGTTTAGAAATTTAAAGGCTGCATTACTCATTGATCTGTCAAAAATGATTTTCTGGTAAAATTCCCTAGCACTATAGGGGGTCTGGATAAATTGATTAATCTTTCTCTGGCACATAATAGATTAGATGGGCCTATTCCAAATTCATTTGGGAAAATGTTGGCATTGGAATTCTTGGATTTGAGTTTAAACAATCTTAGTGGTGAAATTCCAAAGTCATTAGAAGATCTTGTGTATCTCAAATACCTGAACTTCTCATTCAATGGCGGTGGAGAGATTCCCACCGGTGGTCCTTTTTCAAATGCCACAGGTCAATCTTTCTTGTCGAATGATGCACTCTGTGGTGACTCCCGATTTAACGTGAAACCATGCCTAACTAAATCTACAAAGAAGTCAAGCAGAAAAGGGTGCTTACAGGTTTATATATCCTATTAGGGATAGGTTCACTCCTCACGTTGGCTGTTGGATTTGTGGTGTTAAGATTGTAAGAGAAACACAAGAAGAGGGTGCAAGTCAAGAAGATGTGTTTCTGGTAAAAGGAGCATGAAAAATTTCCTATTATGAACTTGAACAGGCAACAGAAGGATTCAACGAAAGCTTAACTTGCTTGGTAATGGGGTTTCAGCATGGTCTATAAAGGGATACTTAAGGATGGTACCACTTTTGCAGCAAAAGGTATTCAATGCGCAATTGGAGGTGCATTTCAAAAGTTTGACACAGAATGTGAAATACTCTGCAACCTTCACCACAGAAATCTGACCAAAGTCATCACCAGCTACTCCTCTGATTTCAAGGCCCTAGTGTTGGAATGCATGCCCAATGGAACACTTGATCAATGGTTATACTCTCACAACTTGTTCTTGAACTTATTGCAGAGACTCGATATAATGATAGATGTTGCATATGCAATGGACTATCTCCACAATGGCTATTCAACATCAGTGGTGCATTGTGACTTGAAGCCAAGCAATGTGTTGCTAGATCAAGAAATGGTTGGTCATGTCACTGATTTTGGCATTGCCAAATTGTTAGGTGCAGGGGAGGCTTTTGTATAGAAACAAGGACAATTGCAACCATTGGATATATTGCTCCAGGTATATTAGAATCTTTTAGAGTTTTATCATATCGTTTAAATACTTTCAAAACAATTATTTCCCCCTAGATATAGATCGATATTCTTAGTTTGGGCATATTCCATTTTAACTAGGAAACTCTTATGATAATTCTTTTTTACCATAATTACAGAGTATGGACAAGATGGAATAGTATCCACGAGTTGTGATGTTTACAGTTTTGGCATCCTGATAATGGAGACATTTACAAGAATGAGACCAAGTGATGAGATATTCACATATGATTTGAGCATACGTCGTTGGGTTAGTGATTCCCTTCCCAAGTGAAATTCATAAGGTGGATTCTAATTTGGTACAACCAGGAGATGAACAGAATTGATGCAAAAAGATGCAATGTTTGTTATCTATCATGGAATTGGCATTGAGCTGCACTTTAGTGATGCCTGATGCCAAGAAATTAACATGAAAGATGCTCTTCCAACTTACTGAAAAGATAAGGCTCCAGCTTGTCAGTAATGGGCATTAGATGAAATCGAACCCGTCTTCTCTTTATGTTATTTAACAGTTGTATTGGCAATTCTGAACAAGCACTTGAGTGTGTTTAATCACGGTTGTAGGAAGCAACTAGTTTCTTGATATATGTAGTTTTGATGATGTGTGGAGGTAAAATGAGAAGTAGATGATTGTTGTGTTGCCAATGACTACAGATATTAATATAAAAAACTTTTATATAAGGTGTGTGTCAACCTACCGCAACTCTCCTCCTTCATCCGAGGCTTTGGACTTTAGATGTTCAAAAATGGTTTCTGGTTTCTTGGTTTTGGTTCACATATAGGTTCTAATTTCAACATTTGCATGTTTTATATCACACACAAATTATCTCATCCACAGGAAGCTTTCACACCTAAGACACAACTTGCAAGCAAGTCTCACAAACAAGCACAAAAAATAAAGCCACAAGCAGTTCACAACTTGATTGGGCTGACTGTAGCAACTAGTGACAAGTCAATCATACCAACTTTTTTCTGCAAGGATGTTTGACGCCTAAACAACTTCGCGATTTGAGAGGGAAAACAAGCATAGAGACCTCATTCGTTAAGGCATGCAGAGTAGAATGCTCTATTCTTTTAAATCATTAACAACATCTTTTAAGCATGATCTCATAGCCTCTCCAGTTTGGAGCAAGCACCAACACATAGCTCCATTGCCTCGTTAATCTTTGGTGTTGACCATTCTCCAGTTACAATCAGTTGAGTGACCTCATTACGTGAAGGCATACAAGTAATCATTAAGCTTCCATCTTGGTAGCTTTCTTCTCGGGAAATAGGATCGAGGACCCCAGGTTCTTTCCACGTACAAGACACAGAAACTGAGGCAGCAAGTCATGCAGCAAAATTCCTGCATCTGCTAAAGCTAGACTAGCATGATATGACCACAGGGAGATCACTTCCCTGAATTCCAATACCAAAGCAAAAACATCCACAGTAGAAGTCATAGAAAGGTTTGGGTGCACCCTCGAAAGTTTTGTGCATTGAGAGAAGCTCTTGTGTAGTCGATCCCTGCCCACGATTAGGGGTGGCAAAAGTTGAGTAACTCACATTACAATTTAAGCGTCCTGTATCACTGTACATCATTGCTTTCTTACTTTCCCTTGGCCCCAAGCTTACAGATACAATGACCTTGGTGTTTTAAACTCAGCATATCAGTCCTGCACTGGCCACTCACAGCACTAGTCCTCAGACAACAGGGCCAGGCACTGATAGAAACCCACGTTATCAGTGAGCCCAATCAACATCAGCAATGGGGATTCTCTTCTTCTTGCGCGTTGCTGGAGACGGTGAATATGTTGTCGGCGTCGACCCTGTTTTTCCGGCCATCAGCTTCTGAAAAGAAAATTTTCCCCTGTAGGTGAGTCCAAGTGATGTCTTGGTTTAATGATAATACAGAAGAACAATAGAACACCAAGGCAAAATTATAACATAGAGAGACCGAAATTACTTCAAGAAAGGCAACCAGACTAAAGACAAGAGCCGAAAAGACCAACAAATCGAGAAATCTGCAATCAATAAACCCAATAAGAAGAAGAAACAAATTAGTTCAACAGACAGGAAGGAAAGAAAGTGAGACCTACACACAAAAATCAACAAAAAAGGAGAAGATGCCAACTTTTGGGAGCAAAGATTGAGAAGCAACAAGACAAGGTTGATGTATACAGGCGCCGGGAACAAGAAGAACGAAGAAGAAAGGAGCACCTCACACCATCTTAAATCAGTCTGGCAAAGAAAGAGCAGTGGAAACCCTGTTTCCACGCTAGCTTATAGAGCAGCTCGCCAGTGTAGCCGAAGATCAAATGTTAGGCTCCTAATCAAATACATGCCTGTTCAATGGGCTAGTCACTTTTGGGCCAGCTCCATCACGTTATTTTAAACAAAGGCCAAAAACAGTTGGCAAAACCAATAAGAAAGATGACCTAGCCAAAAAAAGCCTATACTACAGTAAAGTGTAAATTGAATCTGAATCGATTCAAATCAGCCCTCTTAATATTTTGGGAGAGTAGTACAATTTGATAAAACATAAGCTTATTGAAAGCTTTTAAATAAGTATGAACTTCTACAATAGAAAACTATATTAATATGTAATAACATAACTGGAGAAAATAATATGGAAAATCTTGACTCTATATAGACTGAAACAAACTCACAAACTAGATCACTTTGGTGTCTTCAGATTTCGACAAAAACGATGGAGGGAAGGAGCTGGCTAATGTTTGTTCTCTCCTAAAATCAGGTATATTTTAGACTATATTTGTAAAAAACCACACATTGTGGAATACACATAATCAATGAGACATATCTCAAGGTTATCAAAAAAAAGAGCACATATCTCAATTCTAAGGAGGATTAGATTGTTAAAATCTCTTGTGTGTTACTATTGTACAGACAAAAAAGATGTTGGTAAATTAGCAATCAACCATCAACTCCTCAATCCCAAACAATATATTTGCAATTTACAAAGAGAAATACTTCAAACACATATGTTAAGAAGTAAAATTCATGCGTACAAATGCTACAGTACCCACAACCTTCAACTCAATGTTGTTTGCATGTGTGTGTACAAGGGTCTATACAGTTAAAAAAACACTACAGAAAATGTGCTAAAAAGCATTAGCCTAAGGATAACGCCCTTGGCAGTAGTCTGCTATATGTATAGCAAGTTTTAATACACACACTGCCTTGGACTCCATGTGTTTACTCATGCATTTTGCCGGCAAACTACACCCTTGAACACCTCATCTATAAGCATTTCTATTTGCCCACCCGCAAGATCCCATTGACTACTCTACTACTACTACTACTACTACTTCATATATGTTACAACATATGTATATAGTAATGACAATGTCTGCAGAAATAACAGGGGTGGAGCCAAAAAGTTCTACTAGGAGGATTCAAAAAAATCAAACTTCCATCATCAGCTAATACACTTTAAATACATAATCGGATTCAAGTATACAACAACAGCAACATACCCGGGATTCAACAATTGATAAATATATTTACAAAAAAATTTAGTCTTTACGCCAAGTAACTTTCCAACAAATTTACCCACCCCGCCACCGCCCGGCCCCAGCCCCACTGGAAAAGTATCTACTGGTGTAGCTAGAGCGGATGCATCCAACATGCATATGAATTTTATTGTGCTTACTAGGTCTGTTGCTTAAAAAAAAAAAAAACATTGCCCATGGTGATATTTTATATACTACAGATATAAAATCCTATATTTGCACAATTACGAATGTACCTGTTCATGTTCAAACAAGCATGAAGCAAAAAAAAAAAGTGACGAAATTTACCGATAAATTTATCTTCTGCTCTTTTCGTATTTCAGGAGGAGAGGGGAGAGAAAAAGGATGTGGGTTTATTAGGGTTTGCTAAGGGTTCTTCGAACTGAAGAGGAACTTTTGGAGGGTTACGGTGTAGACTCCGACCCGAGTGCTGTCGTTCTTGACCCGCTTACCTTTTCCCCAATAATTAAGGATAATTTTTCTGAAAATATGACGAATGTTCACAAGTTTTAAAAAGTTGTTTTCTCAAAAAGAAAAATTAAAAAATATTGTTTCAATTTTTATTTAAATTTGAAAAAAATCAAGTTTTAAATATAATTGCTTTTACATATCTCTTATTTTTTTATAATTTAAATAAAAATAATAATCTTTAAAAATTTAATGTAAATTAAGTTAAGTGCCTAAACGGCAAGCCCACTCTTTAAACCCTAAACTTTTTTTCTCCGTCGGACTCTTCTCCTCTGGACCCTTTGCCATCACTTTGCTTCGCTTCTCTGTTAAAAAAAAAATTTCAAAGCTTTTGGTAGCGGTAGTGCATCAAAGTTTACATCTTTGGTCGTGAATTGAGGTACCATTTTTGTTGTAAGTGTTTATTTTCATCTCTGTTGCTGAAAACTCCCTCTTCCCAATTCCCTTTGCCTCGTTTTTTCTTAGAGTTGTTCAACAATATCAAACTTCTGGATTATCTTTCACAATCTTAGCTAATTGGGTTAGAATTATGTGTTAGTACTCCCTTTGTCTAATTTAGATGAATGGGTTTGTGTCTGTTCTGGTCATATATTCTTCAAGTTGTTTAGAGAAAAATTCACATTTTTAGAAACTACATAATTGTTAATTCAAGAGATGTAGTTAAAGATAAAAAAACTTTTTGACTCCTAAAATAGTTGATACTTACCACATAAATTATCTTGTTTTCGGAATTTTGCTTTGTGTTGGTTTCATTGATTTCTGAATGAGTGAAGGGTGAAAAACACAGCTGAAGTATCACGGTTTTTGAATTTTGTGAGTTTTCTACTTGAATTATCACCAAATCTTTATCGAAACACTACTAAACTATCGAGTTGCTCATTTTTCTGCCTAATATTATAGGTGCGAAAAGGGAGCGATTGATAGTGTGTTTAATAAGTATTTGGTGATAATTCACGTAGGAAAAAGTAAACACTTGATAGTTGGGTAGGAAACTCAAAAAACCCGGATACTTTAGGTGTATTTTTGACCATTCACTCTTCCTGAATCTGAAAAATACAAGAGTAGATTGAACTCTTGTGTTCTAGGCTTGGCACAGAATGCAAATCAGCATGTTTATGTGCATATTTTAATGTAATGCAGTTTGTGTAGGTAGATAGCTAGTGAAAATGGTCTAAATATGATGAATCCTCTTAATATGAATACAAAGACTTCATATATCCAGCTTTAACTAGTTTGGGATAGAGGGAGTAATTGATTTGTTCAAATGAAAAAATTAAAAAAACTGAGTCAATGCAGTGGCAAGAAGCAAGATGCACCCATTGCCTCCAAAGTAGTGCGTCAATGGCCAAGGAACTCTAAGACATAGCTTGCTTGGATACTGCATTTGCTTCACTACTATTTTATCTGTGGTTACTTTGTTTCCTTTCTTTTGGCACTTTTTCATGTTTTTTCATCCATTTTGTCTTCTGTAGTCTGTTCAAATTCTTTTAGATATGAACCAAGCTAGAAAAGCAGTACCTCTGACTAGTTGAACAGAGTGCTCAAGGCTAAGCGCAAAAAAAACTCTAAAGGACAATTTGGGCTTTAAGTGTGCAAACGCAAATAAAGCGTGAGCTTTAATGAAGAAAGACTCAAATGGAGAAAAAATACAAATATGTATGTGTAGTCTAAGACTAATACTTATAAGCGTGAATAGAAAATAGGGATTTTAAAAAAAAGTATACAGCCCAACACAAAATATTACCCCCAAGTAGCCATATTTTTAGTTTACACCTGCATAGCCAACTTTTTTTCCACAACAGTGTTTATACACACAGCATACAACATTATATGCTTACTGTAAAAACGATGTATCAACCTTGAATAAAAGTGTATAATAATGCATGAGGTATTTATTCACAGTTTAAGACTGTTATACAAAATTAGGACTTTCACTATGAAGCTCCATCCGTGGTGGTCAAATCTTCATCAATTAGCTTTTGAAATGACACCTCCGACAAGCCACAATCATCAATTTTGTTAAAAATAAAAAAAACAGTCATAGTCTAATTATTCAAATTTTATAAATAAATAAAGAACATTCAATTATTAATAAATTAATTATCATAAATTTTAAAAAAATCTTATAATCTTTGGCGTTGCTACTACAGTGCGCGCCTTCTCTTTCTACTCCATACTCATTGCTCCTTTGAGACAATAAATTTGAAGTTATATAAATTATGTATACTAGTATAGATAGATTTTGCGAGGCAAAAGTTACACCTTTCCATAGAAAAAGAAGAAAAATCTACAGTACTAGGTAGGCTAGATTTTCCAAAAACTATTTAGAGTATAAGGAAGATAGTAGTATCATCATTAAACTAGGTAGAAAGCAAGAAGATAGCTCTCGTAAGGGCGTAAGGCAACAAAATCATGCTTTTTCCCTTTGGTTTGAATTCACCTTTAAGTATTTCAAATTATATACAAGATGAGCTAAATAGGGTAAGATTTGAAGATATGAGCTAATTCTGGTTATAAGCTTGAGCCAAGTGACATAGAGAGAAAATCTGTAGAAGATATATGGACAAAGAAATTGGAAAAAGATTATGATAAAGTGACATATCAATTTCTTGGTGTTAGCCTCTTCAGGATTACCCTAATTGACAAGGAAAAGCATGTCTTAGAACAGCGATAACGACACCACCCGTTAAATGAGCCGAGCACTCAACATATTTTGCACTTCGCTTTAGGGCTTAAGCAAAGTGCGCCTTTGACTACACTAGTTGAACATTCTTAGTTGTTTATGCTTTGGTCTTTAAAAACTTGTTGGACCACATAGTGGGTCATAGCATTTTTAATTGCTTTCTAATAGTAATTTTTAACATTGTTTGCTCTTAAGATAGTAGTTCACTGATAGCACTAATCAGGAGAAACATGTGTTAGGTGAAAGAAGTTTACTTTCTTACCAATGTGACAACTCCTATCTCACTATTTAATTCTTATATGGTTCTTTTCTTCTTTTTGGATCCATAGATTACATTATTTTCTAAATTTAAAATAATTGGTAATTATTTTCCTCATCCCTTTAAACAGTCAATGGAGCACGGTTCATTCGAAGATCAATCAAAAGCAACATTCTCTTTGACAGATGAGGACCATACACTGGCAAATGCTCTCAGATTCAGTCTAAATCAAGAGTTGGTAATTCATCTCTTCCTTTTTTCCTTTTCTTCTTTCATTATGCAGTAATCACTTTTACAGTACTATTCATTTTGTGTTTTTATTTCCTAATGTGAACTATCTTGATGAAGTTTTCCTGAAGTTTACTCAACTCGTAAAAAAGATGGCCTCCTTATCTCATTTTGTTACATTCCACTGATCTCATGTATGTTGATGTTGCATGTTCTGTCTATGATCTTTATTCTAATAAGTGGTTTATGCAACAAACTGGGACAATGATTAACTTACATCTACTTTCTTGCAGTCCCAGAGTAACATTTTGTGGTTACAGCATTCCACATCCTTCTGATGCTCGAGTGAATATAAGAGTTCAGACTACTATTAAAGCTTAAATATTTACATATTTCTCCAACTTATAAAGAAAAGCTTAGATGTTTCTCTAGCAACAGCAATAGGGGTATGCTCTGGAGCTGGCTTCCTCATGCTGTAGACCAGATTTTCCGATCTTTTAAAAACTTATTTCTTATCTGTCATTCAAATCTGCATCCTGCTTCCTAACGTAGTAATGCTTGATGTTCGCTAAAACTTATCATCGTGAATTTTTAAATAGCTGTTTTCAGAACCTCTTGTCGGTCAATCTTTTTGTTGGTGTCTAGCTACAATAGTCTTATTCTTCCATATGTTTATACACTTCTATTCTGATAGAATGTTGTCGTTTCTGTTTGAGTTTTGGCACATTAGAATTTTCTGCAACTTTTAGTGGTCTTCTATTGCAGGGGATCCAGCAAGGGAGGTATTGAATGATTCATGTCAGGATCTAATGCTTATCTGCGAGCACGTTAGAGGCACATTTGATCAGGCTGTTTTAAAGTTTAAAACTGGAAAAGGTCTGGGCGCTATGGATATCAAGAAATGATTGACTAAAGTTTATGTAACCTTCCATCCATGTGAATTTCTTCCACCTTCTGCAAACACAAGGAAACCTCTAAATGTAATTGCCTCCATTTATTTGGTCACTAAGTTGCTTTTTATTTCAAAATCATGCTAAAGATTGCACCTTGGGTTGTACGGAAATGTTAATCTGCACATTTGTTGGGATGAATTACTAGTACAAGCCTATACAGTTTGTTGTAAGTAGTAATTTTATGATCTAGTTTATGGAATAGTGAATCATGGATCTTTTATCAGCTTGCGTTAGCAACTACATTTCTAACCCACCAAACAAGTGTCATGTTCGATCATAACTTCAATGGATCATTTCGGTCCTCTCGTGTGGGTTGCCATAAACAAGATGTTGACATTACCGAACAATTTCCCTCCCAACACGTGCCTCATGCAACATGTTGTTTCTTGGTAATCGAACTTGTGACCTTAGCTCGATATCATTTGTAAAAGGATCAGTTTATCGTCATGTCAAAAATTATAGTGATAATAAGGCGCAACTTTATTTCTTAATTAAGTCCATCATATGTTTGATCGTGATTTCGACCCAAGCCAAGTCTTGCCATATCTAGGGTGTTTGCGTTATCCGATATTTCTAAACTCCAGTCGCAGAAACCTTAAGCCGACAATACGAATGAAATGAGTCTAAGTTCTCTTACATCCTCATCATACATATTTATTTCTTGACTATATAAAGCGCCACATCTCCACACATAGCTTACAACTTTTGGGTGGAAAAAAAACTTACAAGGGATATGGGATAAACATATGAGAAACAAGGTCATATTGAAAGTTCAGTAGCTAACACAGTTGATTGCAACAGCCATAGTAGCATAAATCATAATTGCCCGATACCTATGCTGATGGGAAGTAAAATATACTCAGTGGAGTAGTCGAGATGAGCCTAAGCTGGCTTTAAGCACGCTGTTATCAATGAAAATGCTTGGCGCCAACACAATTACCCAGCACGGCTTTAGAGCTGTGATTAACATAGCCACACTTCAACTATAAGCCATGAGATATTTGTACAGAAATTTCAAGGATGATATACAACAGAATGCCACTGTTTCATCGGCGTACTTCTGTACATATAGGTACACCCCAGCTGAGAAAGAACTTTAAAATTCATCAAGGTGTTTGATGAACCAAACTATCTTCTATTCAGGCCAACAATCATCATAAGTTAATGGCTGAAACCCTATATATCGTTGAAACATGTTTACAACATGGCCTATACTACAGATATCAGATCGCCTTCCAGCCTTTCAGCAAACCACGTGTAATAGATAATATCTGAATATTCCTCTGCCTAGATGTCGCTCAACATCAGAAACTGCTGGAAGTGGATCTGTTAATGTTGCGAGTTAAGAAAACATTTCTGCAAGTCCTAATCTCGGATAAAAGAGGAGAGTTGCGGTTGGCTGACAAACCAACGTCAAAGCTAGTTAAGTTATGTTGAATCCTCACAATACAGACCATGTTATTTCTACCAGGAGGACGATCTTCAGTAGCATCTAAGGCAATATATTGAAGTGAAAAGCCATGTGAGATGACAAGGCAAAAACCATGGATGCAAGTAGAAAATTCATGACGCGACGCCCATGCCAAAAGCCCGGGTTTCAGAAGGTTACAGGTGCTGCGGCCCTTTGCAAGGTGGCTACTGTAGCATTATTGGCTTCGTTTGGCTGCTCACCAGCAATATTCAATTGCATTGGTACCACAGAATTTCACAATTAAGATCACAGAATACAAGGGAATTAGCATAACTGAAGACACATATTGAGGAACTAATGCACACACACAAGGGCAGATCACAAATTTTATTGAATTATTTCACTTGAGGAAAGAAATGACATATTACTAAAGGTAGTATGTCTCATAATCTCATATCTAGATAGACATAAACTTAATCCTAGATCCGCCTCTATTGATAGACCACTTCCTTATTGCTACCAACCATGCTTAGCCCCATCTTTCAAACCCCTATATTGTCCTCCCATTCTAAAGAAAACCTTTAGACACACCTAGTCCTGTCCAATGTCTTCAAGGAACAATAAGCAACCAGGCGTCTCTGAGGGAGCAACTGTCTATAGTTGATGTTCTACATGAAGTAAAGCAGAGAAATGAAGTAGATGACAGAAGTATAGTTGCAGTGATAAACGGAAACAATTTTATGTGAAAAGAACATGCGACAAATTTAAAGGCCCGAAGAATTCCAGGGTTGAAGCTTTTCAGAATTTTCTGAAGGAATCTGAGATTACCCAATGTTGTGCTATAGATAATTGAATCAGTTGCTGTTAGACAATTACTTGCGCCATATGACAACAAAAAGGGCACACACAATGTGGTTTAGAGTCAAACATCAGCTAAATTCATCAAACCAATCAATGTGGGGAGATGGAGTAGACATCTGAAATGTGAGAAGACCAGCATCTGTTGCAGGTGCCAATATGTTTAGGAAAGAAACTAAACATGGGGTGTGGAAATACTTAATCGGAGTATCAACTTATTACAGATTAGAGAAAAAGTTTTGTCACCTCTCGGTAAAATTTCCAGTACATGATAGTAGCAATCAAAATTTTGCATTCTGAAGAACCCATGGTAAAATTACGACGATGATTGCTTTTAATACCTGGTATGCAGAAGGATTCCAAACATAATCTCAGTGCTTCTATCTCTATCAGTAGATTTTTTCTGGATATCCTATCATTATAGTAGATACCAAGAAGAAAATAGAATCCTAGGTGCCCCAAACATAGAAAAGGATATATCAAATCACGAAGAAAAAAATGAAATGATCACCCCACAAACTTAACCAGAACAAGAACAAAGCACACCACCCGAACACCCTAACAACTTCAGGTTCATAAATTATGTGGATGCTCCATTGACGGAGGAACTACTGAAAGAGGTAGAAAGTAAGAGAGAGGATGTAATATGAAAATTTATCAAGAAAATGGTGCCATGGCAATTCCAGTAACACCAAGGTGGCCCAGAATATCTCATATTCGTCAAAACAACAGATATTATTAGGCCAACAAGCAGATTATGAGAACTTGCTTAACATAAAAGTTACTCCTATCATGCAAGTGTGATAGAAGATTAATCAATCAATCAAATACCTCAATCCTAAACTAATTGGGGTTGGCTCTATAAATCCTTTATATTCATTGCACTCTATTCAGTGAATGTTACATACATACAAGCAGAAGCAGATGCATCATAATAATTAACAAGTTCAACTAGAACTCTCATCTGTTATGTTATACACACACACACACACCATGAAAAGGCACTAAAATTTTGATAAATATTGAAATCACAGACCTATTAGCAAAGTGCATGCAAATATTCACCCGCATCCGGTGTTTATACCCAAAAACGTATGATGTGTTTGCATGTAAACTTTAACACTTAATCATGGTTAATTAAAATACATTCTCACCTTATTAAATAACTTTGAAGAACCATAAGTAAGTTTGCATGATTTGATGTAAATACCTAGTGCCATTAAGTTTTACCGCCTTTGCATACAGGTTTCTAGCAAAACTAAATAACTACTTAACAAACACAAGATTTTCGGGTTAAATCCCAACGGAAGCAAAAACACTAGCCAAAAAGTAGCTAAGTGCCTGCATGCTTATCCGGATCCCACTATTATATTTATATATATATATATATATATAGGAGGGGATCGAATTGAATTGGTGGGGGGGGGATGGGGGGGATTGTTTACTCCACGTGTTTCCCTTGGTTTTGAACCAAATCTCAGCACATTGCTTGTGAGCAGCACCCAAGTCACCTTTGCAAGAACATCCCAAATCAATAGCCATCCCTCCTGAAGCATCTTGCACTTGGTCTCCACCACTACTAATCCCCTCCACTTTCAGCAAACTCAAATGACAAATCCTACAATCCCTCTCTTCTTTTATTATAACTTCAACTCCAATTCACCACTCTCCAAATCAATCTCTTCATCTGACAAAGACATAGACCCTCTTTGTTTGTCCCTCAGTGGCTGCTGCTCTGTGTGCTGAAATACCATCCATAGAGCCTAAAGGTGAGTGCCAAGACTGGTCAGGTCAGAATCAGTGAAGTGGAAGCTCCCATCAGTTGTGGTTGTCTCGCTACTCGCTGCCATGGATGGCCGCCTCCGCCGTCGACGGCGGCGGTGACGAGTGGGAACCGCCATTCCCACCACTACCATTTGCCTCTGTTTCAGCTTTATTAGCTCCAAGATTCGGCATTTTTCAACACCCACTAACCAAAAAACTGTCTCTCTGTTAACAGATTGAGAAAAAGATGAAGCACTTGCAGAATTTAAAGTTTTAAATTCAGGATGAATAGGGTCAAATTCACAATTTTCCAGGTACCCAGTAACCAAATAACTATCTTCACTTTAAGTGTTTATAGAAAATTCATGAAGAGAAGCGTTATTAGTTGAAAATTTTCGGTACCCGTACCCCAAAATCTGTTTTCAGCTTAAAATGAGGGAAAAAAATTGGAACTGTTGAAGCATTTCAAGAGAGTTCAACAAAGAAAAAAAAGACTATGTTAAAGTACACAAAAACTGTTTCTCAGCTCACAGATTGAATGAGAAAATGGAACATTTGAAGCATCCCAAGAGGGTTCATAAAACAAAAAAGAGTCATAAAAACTCTTTTGCAGCTCAAATATTGAAGAAAAAGATGGAACTTTTGAAGCATTTAGAGACCCATCAAAGAAATTGGCCGTTTATGAGTATTCAAGAAACTGCTCCTTAGCTCATAAATAAAAATTGAGGAAAAAAAGATAACAAACGACTGTTTTTGAGTAATCAAGAAGCTGATTCTGAGACCACAGGATGAGGAAAAGAGGGAACAATTGAAGCATTTTAAAGGAGTTGATCAAAAGTTCATGATGAGAAGCTGGGTGAAATGGGGGAAAAGAAAATGAAGGCTGTGTTTGAGTATGTTGGATTGCTGGTGCTTTAACAATTAATTCCTTTTCTCTTTTCATCCTTCTTTGCTTTTCTGAAAGTAAAGAGTAATTGCGACTTGCAATGGACATGTATGAAAAAAAAGGGGAAAAAGACTATGGAGTACAGTTTCCTTTTTCTTGTGGTGCACAAGGGACACAATGACAGGGGGAGGGGACCCCATTTTCTTGTGTGAAAGAATTGCCAAAAGTATCTCAGATTTAAGGGCACATTTGCCTGAAAATAGTTGTTTTATTTGTAATATCTAACTTAAAGACCACTCACACTTGGATCCAGTTAGACAAATCACTTCTTCCTGACTTTTAAAAAGTGCGCGTTTAAACGAACTGACTTTGAATGTTGTAGTTTAATGAAAGTTATCATATTTGGATAGGTAAAGCTTTTGCAATTTTTTAGATTTTATAAGATTTTATAGAAAAAAAAATTTATAAGGCTAGTATATCACACATCATCATGTTCGGAGCTCACCGGCTTCCGGCTAGAAGACAGTATTTCAAGGGCTCAAGTTGATTATCCCTATCATTCGTTCGCACACGCATTTATTTTAAAATATTATATTTACCTCATTTATTTAATTTTTTTGTAACAATTATTTAAATTTATTTATTATTAATATAAAAATATTATAATATTAACTAATTTACCTTTTCATGACACTATATACCAGCAAATGAGGAGGAACCTGCTGAGGAGCAAAATGTGACTTATAAATCTTGGACAACCTTTGTTTAAGAACAATCGAGCTGCTGGAAATGGGCTAGCTCGCTCTTATTATATTCATCTCCAACTGGTGGATGGACAACTAATAGTACAACTTGAGAAACAGGATTTTGAGGTGGAGGAGCAAAAGTGAAAATGTGACTGACAGTATATGTTTTAGGTGTTAAACCAGGTTATAACGCTATACATTTCACAAACCTGGCTGAACATTGGTGATCCTGACAGCTTCTTTGATAATCGATAGTTTACTATATTATTCGATTCTTCTCCAGTGGTTAGTATGCATGTTGTATGTTGGGCCTTACACCATTAACAACAGACCAATCATCCTCGAGCCCTAGACAAGTTATTTTGACAACGCACTAAATTTCTAGCTGAAATTTGGAGAATAGCAATACAATGGGGAAACCTCGTTTGTCGATGAGTGTACTGCTAGCAAACAAGGATTTCATATGCAAGAATGTTGATAGAAGTCAATGTTACTAGAGACTTACCCAGTGAGGTCACAGTAGTGGATCCAAAATGAAAGCAATTTCAACAAATTGTGGAGTATGAATGGCATCAGGGTTTTGTGACAAATCCCAAACCATTGGACATAGATGAACACTACCTACAGTGCCACCAACACAGCCCCAGGAATACACAAAAAAGATGAGAGAATATAGAAAGGTCACAACACAGCGGCAATATCCCACTGTCAAGAGAGCCAACTGAAGATGCACTACAACCTTTCAATTCTAGTGGTAGTGCCAACCTCCAAGTGTCTACTAGTAACCAAATGGTGATAGCTCACCAAACTTCTCCTGCCTAGACAAGTGAACCACCAGCTAAGGAGCCTGATACATCTCAACATCAAACTATATCTCAACAAATGAGCTCATTCCTACTGTTAAAGTAAAGTAGTTGTTAGCCCTTATTTGGATCTTTCTTAATTTTCAACATTTTCCTATTGTTAGAACAAAATACACATTTGAGATACTGCAAAGGAGTACCAAAGACAAATCTACAAAAACCCTTGAGAGTGCAGGAGTACTAATCAAATCATAATGAATCAGTTGGTATGGAATATTGGGGGAGTGAATAAAGGTTCAAGCAGAAAGAATTGAGAACTTATTTGTTTACTAATAGAATAAAGCTAGCAGGAATTGCTGTACCACAATGTTACTCTAATTGCAGCTTCAGTTCAACTCATTTATTATGGGTTACAGAGCATACAAAATCTATATATCATTACTTTACAATCATTTATGGGTATAATAAGGCTGAACAATGAATTGGCTTATGGCAGAAATAGACTGAGGTGGCTATAGGGATCCTTTAATCCATAGATCTTGTGGGGGTGACATCAGTACTCTTCCTTACACTCAAGGTAGAATTATGGGCAATATAGTAGCAACAAGAGATTAAAGGCTACACAAAAATGTATACAAACGTTACTGGTCAATAGACTATCTTGAGGGGTGTGAATACTATACATGGTCCAACAATTAATATGGAGCAGACAAAATACATAATAGGTTGGATTGGGAACCAAGAATGGATGATTCATTGCGGACATGTGCATACTGTGTATGGGTTACCTCACATTTCTGATCATTTACCTATGTGGTTGAGCCTCGTACTTGACTCAATGAAATCCTAGAACTCCATTAATATTCTTCAACATATGGGCAGAACATGAAAAGTCTATGACCTTGATAGAACATGCTTAGATATCCATAAATGCATATAGTGAAAGGATGAAAGGTATGGTCAAATATTAAGAACTTGAGGCTTATATTAAAGCTAAACAATGAACATTACAAGTATAGAAGAGTGATACGATTAGGAGTGAACTAGCTATGATTCAAGAAACTCCCACATCAATGTAATGGAAAAGGTGTACAATTAATAATTTGGAAAATTATTAATGATTGAAAGTGCTTTAAAGAAGAAATTCAGGGCTAAATGGATTCAACTTAGAGATGTAAATTCCATTTCTCAACAGTTAAAGATAGAAACCAAAGGAAGCAAATCTATGAGCTTAAATTCCTCACTGCTAGTAGACTGACAGAGCCTAAGGATATTGGGAAGGAAACCATTAATTTCTACAAGTCCTTAATATGATCCTCTAAAAATACTTTTGCCAACAGTTGATAAGAGGATAATGAGTAATGGTCATGCTCTTACAACAACAAAAGGAAATCTTCCTCTGATATTGCACCAATATCTAAGCAAGAGATCTATGAGGCTTCATATCTATAGGGGATGATAAATACCAGGGGTTGATGGTTTCGATGCATTTGTCTTCGAAGGAACCCTAACCACTAAGTCAAGCATGATGTAATCGAAAGAGGGTGTTCAAGAGAGTTCTTCACAACTGGAAGATGTTCAAAACAATCAATTATTGCTTCTATTGCCCTGGTACCTAAAGTGATTATTCATATAAGTAGTTGGAGTTCAGATCAATAACTTATTGCACTATATTATACAAACTGATAGCCAAGTTCTGGTATCAATACGCAGCCGGTCATAGCAAGTGTCATATGTGATGCAAAAACTGGGTTTATCCCTGGAAAAATAATTTTAGATAAAATTATTCTAGTACATTAACTGGTCAAAATCATATGCTAGAAGCGCATCTCCAACCAGAAGCATGCTCAAAATAGACCTATAAAGGACTATGATTCTGTAGAGTGGGTGTTCATTTATTAAATGCTTTTAGAATTTGGTTTTACAGAAATGTATACCTCTTGGGTGAAGAAATGTATCAAAACAGTCAACTATTCTATACTAGTTAATGGAGAGTCTCCACAACCTTTTGATGCTGCTAAGGGACTCAAATAAGATGATCCCATGTCATCTTTCTTGTTTGCAATTGCAATGAAATACCTCAGTAGAGCAATATGAGGACTAACGTCAATTAGAAAATACAAATACCTCCCAAGATATGCTAAACTGAACATCACTCCTCTCAGTTTTGCTGATAATCTCCCTGCTAACACTCATTTTCACAATGTGTGTCAGAATTTGCAAGCTAACATAACCAAGAGCTCTATATAATTTGGCGGAGTCTATCAAAGTATTCAAGAGTAGATAGTGACACGGTTGGGTTTTTCAGTGGGTGAGTTACCATTTAAGTATCTTGGAATTCGCCTATCCATTAAAAAACTCACTATTATGCAGCGGCAACCTCTGATTGAGAAAAGAGTACCACAAGAGTGACCTCTTGGATAGCTAGAAATCTATCTCATGCTAGGAGAGTTTAATTGGTAAAAAGTGTTTTGTTTGGTATACAAACATATTGGGCACAATTGTTCATTATCCCTACAAGGTAATAAAGATCAGTGATGGTTTTTGCAGAAGCTATGCATGGTCTGGAGGAAATACCATTACCAAAAAAGTACTGTTGGCCTGGGATAAAGTGTATGTACCAGTTGCAGGAGGAGGGTTGAATTTAACAAATTTACAACTATAGAATAAAGTTGTTATAGCCAAGATTTGTTAGGATGTAGAGCACAAGCAAGGCAAATTATGGATCAAATGGATCCATACATACTATATCAAAGGACAAGAATTCAGTAGTTATCCTATCCCACAACAAGCCGGTTGGATGAAGAGTACTAGCTGCACAAATTCAATATGACCTGACCCGTTCTATGAGCTTTATTAGACAAGGCTATTTGCATTTGCTAGGTGACTATCCTCAAATGGAATGGAAAGGGTTAATATCTTTATATCCATATAAAGGATGGATTAGCCCCCTACCTGTCATACCTTACCGTCCAAGAATCTTATTTATCTTTTTTCGAATTTTTTCTATAAAAAAGCCCACAACCTCACGTTTATAATTCTGATAGTGATGCCTCTTCATCTAATAATTTCTGCAAAAATGGCACGCTTCCTCCCCCTCTTCCTCTTTCTCCCTCTACTGCATCTTCTTACGCACCTTTCTCTATCTCATCCTCAATAAGAGTTGAAGATAGAGGTGATACATCAAACTTCTTTGTGGATTGTTAGTGGAAGAAATTTTCTTCCAATCCTTTTTTACATCAAGGAGAAATATGTAGTGCAGTAGAAAGTTGGGTGCAAAATTTGGTGTAACACCCTGTGCGTTCAGATCGATTTCGTTAATAGGTTTCGGACATACGAGCCTAGTTTTATGGATACGTATTATACGTCGGGGGAAGGACAAGGGTCGAGATCGCACAAGGATGGAGAAATGAATGCAAAATTTTGGAAGCCAGTGGAATGGCTTGCTACGACACAACCAACTAGGTGGCTCGCATTGCGGTAGTGGTTATAGGCAGCCTCTACATATATATATATATTGACACCCTTGGTCGGTTATTAATTTCTATCTTACTTTTCTGAGAAGTTCCTAGGCAGTGTAAACTCACCTCCCAAAAAGTTCTCCCATAGTTCTAAGTGGTTTAGGTCTAGAAAACATGATCAACCTTGAATCCAAGACCGTGAAGCTAGAAACCCCACATCTAGATTGTGTTTTGGTGGTTACTCAAAAGTTTTGGTGGTTGTTTGGTGTAGCCTTGACTTGTTGAGCTTCTTCTTGCTTTGAGTTTTAGTTAGAAATGTTGGTTATGAACTCAAAATATGTCGGTGAGTTATCATTTTGAAGTTTTAGTATTCAAATACGTAAATCTTGTTGTTTAGGCCGTGTTTGCATTGTCTTCTTGTTGGGTCCCTTGTGGTAGCATTTTTAGTGGTGGAATTGCTGCTTCTAGGCAGTATTTTCTTGGTGTGGAAGCTTGAGTTTTGTCTTAGTTCGAACTTCCTTGATTCGAGGTATGTTAAGGCTTGTTCTTCTCTTTGTTGGCATGATTTTCATAAACCGTCTTAATTGATATATTGATACGTGTTAGCTATCTCCAAACAATAGTCATGCTCAATATTAATGACGGTAATTTTTCTTTGATTCTATTGACATGAACCCATGTTGGTAATCCACTTGATAATATGGTTTTTCTTGATTGCGAGTTGATTAATGATACAGTTTTGCGAAGACGAGGTTGTCAGGTGATATTATGACAAGTTGCAATAATTTGTGGATACCAGTGTGCTTCTATATGACAAACCATTAAAACCATTTTAATTGTTGGCATTTCATTATTGGTTTCAATATGAAATTTAGCGTGATTAGTGGTGGCTGCTAAACATATCATATGTTATGATACGTTTTATTGATAATCTTGGTTTAACATTGAAAACCAAATTTCATTGGTTGATAGTGGTAGGCAGTCTTAATCCTCATGGTAGTGAGGTATGTTAGGCGGTTGGGATCAATGGTTATGATGATCCTTAGGTATTTTGTGATGTGTCATAACTTACGGTAAAAACGAGAAATTAGCACTACGTTGTGGTAGATGATTGGTGGAAATGGATAACCGGTTATGAGTTGCTTGCACTTGTATTTATGTGCGTTATTGGTACGCAAATTGTTTGATTTGAGTGATACCTTGACTGCTCGTCACTAAAGCACGAGGAAATTTGTTATTTTGGGGGTGAGAGCCCGAATGACTGGTGTGAATCGATAACTATCACACGAGAGTTGTTTTGACATGGTTAGACTTGTGAATGTGAATCGATAACTATCATGAGAGTTGTTAGATATGGTTAGACTTGTGAATGTGAATGCCTATCACCTTGAGAGTTGTTAGGCATGATTAGACTTGTGAATTGATATACATATTATTTTTGGTTTGTGTTGTTGCATGTTTTGCTAGTTGTGGATATACCACATGAATTAGGACTACCATGGTTATTTAAGGGCCTAGAAGTCAGAGTCGAGTTTGTGCCGGATGGATCCTAGCCCATGAGTCTTGGTTGTGGCTGGTGAGTTGGTATCGACTAGGTACCGTTGTTTTGTTTATTGCTAGTTTGTGAGTTTATAGGGGCGAGATGGTTGCATTTTGCCTTGCCCGATATCTTTTGTACCTCTTGATTGTTGTGCGTATATATGTGGATTTGTCTTGCATCTTGTGGTCCATGCCTTACATGAGTATGACTAAATCTTGATATGCATAGTTAGAGTGTTGCATTCAATGCTGCGGGTGTTTATATGCGGGTGGTGGAGTCCTTAGTCGTTGAGAGGAGTTTCATAACTGGTTGGTAAACTCCAAGTCTTTTCAGGTTTGTCAATTGTCTTATGTTATGGGCGGCTAGGACCACAATCATTATTTGATTATTATTAGAGTTAAAAATTCAGAAATATTGCAGCCATCTGGATTTTTCAAGTTTGTACGGTATGCGGTTTGCATTAGGTACTTGAACTATTACCTGCAGTTATAAAAACACATCTAAGTGATTGGACGAGAAAGTGGGTGTCTAATCACTCCCAGGGCGCATGGTGATATTTTAGCTATTAAAAAAATTGCTTACATAAGCATTTATAAATTATTGAGTAAGTATTTTTATTTTAATTTTTGGTAAGTTTTTCACCTTTTAAAATACTCTTCTTCTTCTTCTTTATACTCTTTCTTCTTCATTTCTTCTTAAATCTTTTTGCAAAATTGCGGAATTTGATCCCTCTTCTTTTCATTATTTAACAATTTGTCTTCCGTTTTGTAATAGCTATTGCTTTTGCTTCGAGATCTAGTTTTCTTTTTTAAGGATGATTATACAAATTTTATAACAAATTGGACAAGAGAAAATAAATAATGCTTGGTAAAAATCATTCTTTTTCGACTAAAGAGATCGAAACTAATTTGACATTTGTTTGTTGAAATTAGGTTATTGTGTAAGGCTTTTGTTTTTAGAGCGGTACACATATATAGTGGAGCTTCATTGAGCACAATAACCAATCTATCTTCCACACTTTCATTGTTTTAATTAATAATCTATTTGTCTAATTATTTTAACCACAATTAATAAAGGAGCAAGAAGACCCCGATTGATAACAAACAAGTGACATGGTTTGTATGGGCGGAGGATACTGGAAAGTAGGAGGAAAGAAAGAAGAAAAAGGAAAGAAAAAAAGAAGGAGGGGACCCTTTTAATTAATACTGTAATATTTGGATAGCCACTTGACATTTTTTTTAAAATAAATTGGCGCGTATATCATACGAAAGTAATATAAATGTTGAAATGTGTTTTCTACTAACTTTGAAGGTGATAGTTCGGGTACCTAACGCAAACTTCGTATAGTTCGGATATTAAACTCATAAAAAGGGTATAATTCGAGTGTGTTTTTATGCTCTTATTATTATAATCATAGAGTCTTAGCTGAAGCGTTCGTTGTGGTTGTAGTATTGTTATTGTAGTCCGAGGAAGGCCCTATTTGCTGAGGTTGTTTTCATTTTTGTGGCCTTGTCGGCTTTGTTATTTTTATCTATCTATTGGTTGGTTTATGAGCCAACTTGTTTATCTTGTTGTTAACTCGATTATATAGTTGTTGTGATGTAGAGCCTCGTCAACTCTAGCTTGTCATAGTTGGTTAGATTTTTTGGGGGCTCATTCTATTAAGTGTGGCATCGGGTGTTAATCACGGCTCAGGAGTTTGAGATGTGACAAACTTGTCTCTTATTCTTTGTTGAGGTAGTAATTTCTAAAATAAATTTATGTACGATCAGCGTCACACTCTAAGCTTCAGAGCGTGGCCAGACACCAGAATTACGCACTTGGCCAAGTGAACCTCCAAAAATCTAACCAACTATGACAAGCTAGGGCCCGATGAGGCATAGCATCACAACAACTATATAATCAAAGTTAACGACGGTATGACCGGAAGAGCGGCTCACAAACCATTAATAGATAAATGCTAGAGTTAACCAATCGAGTTAATGACGACGTGACAGCTATCGATTCTTTACATTTATCATCTGCGAAATATCGCAATCGTTTAGGTAAGAAAAGTGAACAACTAATAGTTGTTATGTGTTCCAATAAATATTTGGTGATAATTCAGGTAGAAAACTCACATGTGATAGTTCAAATTAAACTCAAAAAACTATGATACTTTAAGTGTTCTTTTCACCTTTCCTCATTAAAATATTTTTTTAATTTTGCGATTACCAAATATATAGGAGTTTAAATTAAAAAGTTAGCAAAATAAATAAAAATTTTAAAGGGAAAAATAATTGAAATTGAGGTAGCTTCACACAAAATCAGTGACAAAGTTGGAGGGTGTGTGTGTGTGTGTGTGTCTATATCTATATATATATATATATATATATATATATATATATATATATATTAAATCTAGATCTAATATCTTTTCGAATTTGATGAAGATTTGAATCAAAATTTTTGTAGCTCAATTGAAGGCAGTATTTTATCTAAATCTTCAAAATAAGTAGCGAGATTTGGTGAGAATTTGAGAGTGAGCGCTAGTTGAGCGCTCGTTGAAGACGAAGACGGGATCTTCAATAATTTTCACCTCTCAGATTGGTAAGTGGACTCAAACTTCTACACGAAGGTAAATCGATTTCACAAACTCCTTTCAACTTAGTATTTGAAAATGAACAAATACATGACTAATTATGCAATTTTAGTATTTTATATCAGTAGTGTGTAAATATCACCATATGCAATTTGCTTTGATTGTATGACAGGTTCCACTTAGTTATGGTACATGTTTTCACAAAAAAAACATTGAATGCATAGGCGTGCTTCTAAATTGAATCTGCTCGTTGGGAAGTTACTTGTTATAGTGGCATAAAAACTAAACTTTTTGTATATGTCAAAAATTGTTGAATACGTATTGATTATCTTGAATGGCATTATCCTTACTCTACGTGTGTATATATATTTATTTATTATATAGGAGAGCGAAAAAGAGACGATCGAGGTATAATTGTAACTTTACTCATAGTTTATTTAATTTCTATATATTGTCTTCTAACTTTTTTCTCCATGTGTTTCAATATCTATCACAATATCATGTAGCTTTTTTCTAGAATCTATCTATATTTTCTTTTTATTTTTTATTAAAATAATATAAATTGTAACAAATTATCTAGCTTAAAATAGTTGTACTTCATGCAAGGAGTATTTAATTTTAGAAAAATCAATCAACTTATAGAAAGTTCTAATAATGAAGGGATTCCTAATGACTTTCATGTTTTGAAATGGTAAAAAAAAAAATTATATGTACAAGTACCCATATGTACTTTTTTTTTTCTTTGTAATATCTAATTTAATTGCTCTATTATGCTATTTCTTCTCTTTAATAACATATTTTCTATTGACAATTCAATTTTAATTGATTAAATCAAAATTAATTATTAATTTTTAAATATTTTATTTTGTTATTATTTTAAATTTTAAAATACAATTAGTTATCTTTTTGCCTTTATTTTTGTTCTAAAATATATGCAAAATCAATTAGTGTAGTAAAATAAAGTAGTATATTAAATTGAGATCAAAAATAAATCAGGGTAGTTTAATTAAATTACTATATTTAATATTTATTAAAGCGCAAAAAATAACATGATAAATAAAATGAATCGGATGAAATACTTGAATTAAAGAGTAAAATAGAAGTGTTTACTAGATTTTTAAAATAATAATTTTTTATTTAAACGAGAGGATCAAGTTTGTATTTTGTTTCATTTTAAATATTTGAAGTAATTTAAATATTTGAACTAATGTAAGTTTCAAATGTAAGTTTGATTCAATTGAAGTTACCGAATCAAATTTTGATAAAAACAATAAGTATTTGTTGAATCCAATTTACATATATTGACAACAGATATCTTTATACTTTTAAATTAATCAAATCAAAATTTAATTAACTATAATATATTACTTAGTTTATTTTTCAAATTATCAATTAATACTTAATATTATTTTTAATCTAAACATAATTTGGAAAATAATTTCTTTTAAGCAAGTTATTTCTTTTTAAAAATATTAAAGAAATTTCATAAAACATTATATTTGAGAAATTTAAGTACAAACTATTATGTTGATCGTGTTTTGAACATATATAACTTATTAAAAGTTAGAGAAATAAATAATTTTCTTTACTTTGTTTATAGATACTTATTTCCTTGGTCACATTAAAATTACTTAATTATCAAAAAATAAAATAATATAATTAACCAGATTACAATTTGAAAAAAACAAATACATAGTATAATATAAAAAATTACATAACTAATTAACATTAATAAATTTAAAATAAACACTAATAATTGTTACTAATTCAATTAAATATAATAATTAGAGTATATTCGAATCCTAATAAACTTATTTCATTATACAATAATAAAATATAAATCAAATATTAATCATAATTAAATTTATCTGCTCTCTCTTTCTCTTCTTTCTCTTTCATCGCTATCAGAATCGTTCCTCTTCTTATTATTCTTTATTGGTTAAAACCCTAATTTTGGTTCCTCTTTATTTGCTCGCCTTTTATATATCTGCGGTAAGTGTTGTTTATGCTTTAATTTGTATTTTGTTGGTTTAGCATTTACCAATTTTATCAGAATTCCATATGATTTCTTTACAAGAAAATGTATGTAGTGTGGATCTTGTTTTGTCTTTTCATCTGAAATCATTGAAGCTTTATTGGTTCTTTCTTTGAGGCAACTTGCAGTAGTTGATAAAAAGTGATGTTTGACTTACTTCAGAGTTTGGAGAGGTCTTGGAAATTACTTGCGTTTGTATATTGAGAGGTCTTTTGGTGGATATAAGATGTAATTGTTTAGTGTTGTCCATTATTTGTTGTGGTAAAAGCCTTCAATTTTCAGTAAAACAGGAGATGGGCACAACAAATTTGTATGTTTTGAGCATTGAGGAAGTTGAATCATGTTGTCTCTTCACATTTATTTACATGTTTGTATGCTTAAAGATATGTTGTCACAGCTAATTTGAGGCTATAAAAGCATTTAGGTTTTCTTTGACAGATAAAGCTACCAGGTGCAGCAAACTAAAAGAATTTGTGTTAACAACTTATTGATTTATCTTATTCAATAAATAGATAAACAAAATTTCTATAGTCGAAGCCTCAACAAAGATAAGCAATTTGATGTTTATTATGTTTGGTCACACCTTTTGTGTAATGTGGAAATTTGTAACTGAGAATGAGTATTAAAAAGTATAAAAGAGTAAGGATAGACTTTTTCACCAATCCTATCCAGTTTAGGTAATTAGTAGATTCTATTCTGTTATGTTTGTTATTTGTATTACAAAAACTGAAAGAGTTATATGTTAGTTAATAGAAGAGAGTAGTAGGGGACTTCTTCATTTGCAATTGCACTAGCTTGGACCCTAGGACGTCTGCCTACAATGTGTTGAGCTGCATTGTTTCAATGAAGATTATTTTCTTTGTGAGCTTAACTTATGTAGATGTTTGTTCCTGTAAAAGTCAACTCTGATTTAAGTAAAAAAATACAACTTGAACAAAATATCTTTGAAACAATTATCCTTTTTAAAAAAAAATCTGTTTACATTTTGTATTTGATTCATATTGTTGTTACTCTCTTTTTAAGTTCAGGGACTTACATATGTCTTAGACTCATCAATTCGTAATATGATCTTGTGAGATTGCTCCATGAAAAATGGATCAACCTATATTAGCCATGAAAATCACAATCAACACCTAACCTCCAGACTTAGAAAGGGACATATATGTTGGCTTGGGCTGTTGTGGAGTGGGTGCCTGGGCCCATGCACGGGCCTTAAATATATAGTAGTCAATGTGATCTAGCGGGCAGGCAAATAGAAATGCTTATAGATGAGGTATGCTAGGGTAGTTTGCTGGGCAAAATGCATTTGTATACACATATGGAGTCCAAGGCAGTGTGTGCATTAAAACTTGCTACACGTATAGCAGATTTACTACCCAGGGCATAAGGGTATGATGATTGGGCGTCATCCTTGAGCTAATGTTTCCCTGGCACACATGTTTCTGTATTTTTTTTTTTTTACATTGGATTTAGACCTGTAATTAGACTTTTGTACACACACTTAACAACATTGAGTTGAAGGCAGTGGGTGCAGTAACTTAATGTTTATAAGGGGTATTATTGAATATCATCCTCACAGTTGTCAGTTTTGTTAGGATAAGTTCTTTGCTGTTATCCTCAGGGCTTTGGTCTAGTGGTAAGACCGTAATTTGTGATACGTGGGCTAGATGTATGTCACAGGTTCGAACCTTGTTGCAGATAAAAGCCTGGTATTTAAATGGAGAAGGGTAGAGGGGCAGGCCCATTATCCGCAGAGTTTCGAACCGCGCATCGCTGACACTCAGGGATTTCTCGGTTATAAGAAAAAAATGATTCCTTTAGCACATTTTGCCCCCTTTTTTTCATTGAGATCATGACCCTGTAACTGGACTTTTTGATCCTAATTATTTTTTTTATATAAAACTCTGTAAAGATGGCTGCTAGTAACTTACCAACAGAAATTGAGAAGCAGAAGGTTCTTTACTGTGATGTGTATATGTTTTTGTCTTTTTTTATCTAAAAGGAATAATACTTTCTGTGCTTGTCACACATTTGTTAGTAATTCCACCTTCAAAGTTCTTAAATATTTGCATTCTATGTGAGACATTGAATGCAGAACTTTCAACTAAGAATTTTCTGGGGTCGTTTCTTACACCCCCCTCCCCCTTTTCTTGTGTATGCAGATTTTTGACATGGCCGAGAAGGAGATGGAGTACAGGGTTGAATTTTTTAACAAGTAAGGTATTCTAAATCATAACTGTTTTAGTCACAAGTCTCTTTAGAAGTAGCCTAACAGCACAAAAGACATATTGTTGCTTAGTTCTAAGACTTGGTAATTATCCATACAATTCAGTTTTCCTTCTAATTCAGCTCCAGAATTGTTGCATAGTTCCTTCCATCAAAGACATATGTACAAAATTTCTGAACTTCCATACTTTGATGTTTCTTGTTGTGATCCAGAGCTGCGGTGTGCTTCAACAAATTATTAGAGAAAAAGTACAAGAGACCTGAGCTATATATGGGTGAAAATACCTGCATTGATCGTTGTGTCTCAAATATCAGGTAAATCATTCAGTAATTTTGATACTTTTTGTTTCCTTTTCGGTCGGAGGATAAAGTGATCACCAGTTTGCAGTTAAATTAAGTTTTAATTTAGTAATTTTGATACAGTTCCCTTTTCTCTCAAAACAGCGGAAACCTATGACCTTTTACTTCACTTACATTTTGTGTGTCATGTACTTTTTGCAGGATCCATATCAATTCTGATTTGAATAACAATATACTTCCAGTTCTTTTTTTTTTTTTGGGGTGGGGGAGACAAGCTGTTTCATTGTGGACTAAAGCAGACAAGTACTATGTTTTTGACCCAAACAAAATATTCATACTGAATGATAATTCTTACCATTTTAGCTTGGGGACTAGGGTAGAGCCGTAAAGGTCACTGGATGGGATCACCAGGAAGCTTGGGAAAAGGACAGGGTAGATAGCTACGAAGAGTACAACAACCACAACCCCAAACCGCAGTCCCAAACAAGTTGTGATCGGCTATATGAATTCTCATTTCTTCATTTAAGCTCATATCATATCATCATCCTAATATATAGCTGCAAGGAGTACTTTAGTTAATATACAAAGGATTTAGGAAAATATCCATTTTATAAAGTTTGAGGGGGCTTGTAATAGTCTTGCTAGTTTAAGATAGATATTTAGCAGGTACATTTTAGTCCATAAGAGCTGATTAAAACTTAGAGAGTATGTATTGCAATACAAAGAGAACCATGTCTCAGAAATTAAGTAAAATATTTGGACCCTAGTTTGTGGACAGAAGATTTTCCTTTTTCTTTTGTTTCTGAATGATAGTTTGTAGAAGAAATTTAAAAAGAAGGCAATTGAATAGTTTAGTTTTAAAGTAGTCACTTGAATAGTGTAGTAGATTTGGGAAGTAGGTAATTAAAACTTTAGGGGTGGAAATGAGTGGTTTAACTCAAGTCTCCTATATTCAGTTTCCTTGTATAGGTTTTGGCAGAAATTCTGGGTAGTCTCCTTGATCTAAACAGGGTCCAGTGACAGTGATCCCATCAACTTCCAATTAGTCTTTCTTGAGAAATCAGAAGTATATAAAAATCGGAGTTAAAAGAATGGTGAAAATTGTACCATGTATAGAAAAAAAAAACACTAGGCATGTGTACACCTCTGAAGTTTCACCCCTTAGAACAACCTTGTACGGATGCCATAAACTTTTTTTGCAACATGGAATGGCTTCTCATCAAGTTCCCCCATTCTCTTGACCAGTGTCGAATCACCTTAGGCCAAGTGGTGTCACTTGACACTGCTCGGTCGAATTCTGTTAAATATATATAAACTTAAAAATTAAGAATAACGTGTATATGGCACAAGTGAAGCCATTGGATACTATGCATTTCCTTGTCCAACTAATCAGACACATAACTAGCTTATAGTGTGTTGGGTTTGAGTCTCCACTTTGATATAAGTTTTTTTTTAGTCAAAGGTAACCGTGATATATGTGTTCCTTTTTGAGCCTCATTTGTCAATACAAATGTTAGGTTGAAAAGGAATTGAGGACTACCTTCCTCAACCGTAAGGATCAATCAACACTAAGCCAAAGTTCATTTTGGTCGAACTCAAAAAGCTTTTAAGTTTAAAAGCAATAATTCCAACTTGTAGCTTTTGGTTTAAAAACGATTTTGTAGGTTATCAAACAGTAAATAATCCAAAGAAGAAAAAAAACGACTAGTTTGACTTGCGACTTCTAAAACTATAAACACCTTCCTTTTATCTCTTCTTATTTGGCAATTTCCCGCGATTTTATTGGTGCCTTTCCCCATTTATTATTATTCTAATGTTTTAATTTATTCTTTTCATTTCTTTGAATTTTTGTTTCCATTCTCTTCTCTTTCTTCCCTTCAATTATCCATTAGTTCTTCCATCCCTTTCTTACGGAATTCTTATTTATTCTTTGTCAATCATCAAAAAGTTTCTTTCTATTATAGAATTTTCCTAGATTCTTCTTGAAAATTTCCACTAGAGACCTTATTTAAATGAAGAATTCTTAACATCTCAAAATGACTCACTTTTCATATAAGGTTCTAAGTTAGATAAGCTAACAATGTAATTTTCTTACGATAAATGAATTTTAACCTATAATAGTAGGTTAGTATCATTTCACCAAATTAGCGATAGATATCAAGATATTTACATGTAATGGCCTAAGTGACATAGTGGGTAAATATGTTTTACACTGCAGTGCATAGAACTTAAGCTTTTCCTATAAAATATATGCATGACTTATCACAACCACACAGTTGCACTAATGACTGAACACATCACAGGAAGTTTTGAGGTCTTGGTTCTGAAGGTAGCATAGATCGAGTCATCGAAGTCTAGTTTTGAATTTGATTAGAAATCCTACCATTAAAATTTAAATTAGTTCTTAAAATCCTAGCGGTTGGAATTACTTTAGACTTTTATCTTTTAATAGAAGTTCAAAAACTAATCACAACAATGTTATTACATTCATCAATGACGTTCACATATTGCTATTTGGCTTTTTAAACGCTCATCACTTGACAAGACTTCATTGCTCACTACTCTTCTTTAATATAGAGTGACTAAGTTAAAATCTGCCTAAACTAATACAATTTAGTGGTTTACGTACCTAAACTATTGGGTGTATCCACTATCCCTTTAAAAATTACTATATATTTAAAAAGAACTGATTGCTTTTGTGGCAAAATGTTTGAAATAATTCGACAAGGCCGCTATCAATTTTGCGAGTTACATACCTAAATTATTGGGTGTTCCTATTATCCCCTGTACAATCCCTACATATTAAAAAGAACTGATTGCTTATGTAGCACAATGTTTTGAAATAATTTTGACAAAAGCCGTGTGAGCTGAAAAAAAAATCATAAAATGGGTTCATGTGTCCAGTGTCTAACGGCTAATTCACATATTTTTAAAATATTTTATTATTTTCCCTTTATTTCCTTTATATTATGGGCTTCTTCCTTCTTTCCTTACCTTTCTTGATTTCTCCATTTAGGTTCCATCTGAAATCTCAGATAAAACAAGAGGGAAGAAAATTTCAGATGGAACCTAGATGGAATTCAAATGTACTTTCTCATCTCAAATTTAAGTTGGACTTGCCTATGTATATTTTTACACTGAATTCTTTAATGTTTTTTATATTTTCCTTTCCCTTTCAAATAAAATGAATACTAAATTGATATTAAGCCTTATTACATTGCCTATAAATATTGTCCAAAAATTGCCATGTTGCTATTTATTAGCTTGCTAGGTGGCTAATATTCAGTCTCACTACTACATTTAATATTAGACAGTAAGCCTGATAGACACATACTTGTTACTGCTTGAAAGGTAACAGTGTAATATGGATGCAAGAGTAATAGTCAAAAACGATATAATCAGTGTCATTCCTATGTGTTTTTGATTTTCTTTCGCTTAAGCATTTGTAAATTTATGCAACACATGCATGCTTCTCCAAACATTATGCTACGTAGGGGCTCGTGAGGTGAAGCAGTATACCTTGTTATCAGTTTTTAGTTCATCCAACTATGTTTCAGATGTCTTATGGTATTTTATACTGAAAATGTTGATAGCTTTGGTGTTACACCTATGGTTGTTAAATTCAGTTTACTTTTCAGGTGACAAGCATCATCGGTCAGATGCTCGCCCCAATGGACGACGACCAATCTGAAATTCTTCTACACCTGATCCTTAGCATTATGTTTTTCATTTTGTAAAGTCTATTTACATTAGCGATCAGGTTAAAGCGGGAAGGATGCGATGAGGTGAATCGAAAACTTATTGTGTAGCTTTCCCATGATACCATTGGACTGACGGTTAAGTGTTAGCCGTTAGCATTATGAGGAAATTTTGGTCAGGTGAAGAAGCGAGTTAGAGTTATTCTACACTCTGAGGGTTCTTGAGGAATTCTCTCTCAAATTTTCATTTTTGGTTTTGATGATTGCCATCAAAGCCATGAATTTTTGATTTTTCTGGAAGATTTATGGTGTAGTGTAATGTTTCTTGGTTGATAGAGAAAGCAGAGGATTTTGCCCCCTTTTTTGGGAATATTTCAGTACTTTTATCCTTTATATGTAAATAAATTCTTAAAATGAGATTAAAGATGAAAAAAAAAAAAGAAAAGATTAAAAAAAACAAAAAACCACAAAAAAAATAAAATATTGTTTTAAAAATATTTGTATATATCTAAAATACAACTATGAGGGATATGGATGGAGCAGTGGTGGAGGTTGTTAGGGCTGTGTGGGTGAATTACAGCACTATTAAAAAATAACTATTTTTTCATTAAAACGAGTTAAGAAATTATTGTCACAGATAATTTGATTGAACCGGTGAGAAGAGAAAAAATAATAGCTCACCATACTTTTTCCAGTGAGCTGATTTGGTGAAAAATCATGTTTATATAATACAAAATTTTACATTGACTTGTGGTGGAAAAAACTTTTGTTTCTACTTTCTAGTAGTATTGTGAGGTTGGGAAGGGGGGTGGGAAGAGTGGAGAGTAGAAAAGGAGATTAATACAACTTGCTTTCTCTATTTTCATCAGAAAAATCATGCTTTCTTTTTTAATAATTTTTAAAATATTTTGATCAATTGAACATAAAAAAATATTTTTCTTGAGCCGAACACACACTTAGTATTTCTAACTTTTTTGGTTGGATAAGCTGGAAGATATGTTGAAGTGTTCAGTATACAGTCTTTTTCTACAGTTTAACCAATTGAAGGATGAAAAGAGAGATAAATGAATAAACAAAAAAGAACATTCTCTGGATAATCTATACCACCTCTACTTTAATTAGCAAAGTATTAGTGGAAGTTCATTTCTTTTTTTTTATTTTTTTTGAGAAAATGGAGCAAATATGCTGATCCCAGCTCGATCTCTGTTGATTTCTTACATAGTCACTCAACTAATAATTATTATCTCGAATGTCACTTTTGTTCTTGATCACAATGAAGACCTTGAACTACGGTTAGACTCTTCAAGGAGTTGCAGCGATGAGCCACCATCTCGAAAAGACATTTGTAGTTTATTTGTTTCATATCATGTATTCTCAATCTCAATTCTTACCTTCTTCTTCCACCATAAGTTTTCTTATCGCCCTCTCCACGACACCCCTAGTCAAATCATCAGTTCCTAGTCGAGCCCAACCTTCCATACATGAGTCAGTATCTCGCGTTCACATTTGATCACCAAAACACGGCCTACAAATCACTTAGGAACCCCTTAGAATACTTTCTAACGTTAATTCAACACGGTGACTCAAAACCCTCCGATTGCGGGATGTGCCAACTTCTTTTGCGAGTTGCCCATTTCACAATACGACCTCGATCTCCAACTGCTTCCAAGTATCCATCAGGTAAGTCATTACTTGACCTAACTACCGAAATGGTCTGTTGCTGTTGAACAATCCCCACACCCAGTCTCAATGACTCGTTTTCATCCATAACTACTATACTCCCTAGGCTTACATAGAGGAGCAGAGTTAGGGGCTTGAGTATCCAAGCCATGAAATACAGTTTGCATCCTCCTACATAAACTCGTTAGCGAGGAGGATGCCGGCCCTGACTGTGAGGCTATTGTTGAAGATAGAACTTGATAATATTGTTGAAGCCATGATAGCGCTCGATTCTCAAGGTCTCCCATAGTGTTCCAAATGATAGCCACAGAAGATCCTAAATCAGCTACTTTTTCAAGTAATTTTAATACATGCTCTGGAATTTCAGAAGTGAGAGCAAATGGAAGATCCTTGAACCTGAGGACAGGTACTTTGGGCACGGGGATCGAGCTGTGACTCTGTATATGGTACAAACACGAAGCTAAATTAGTCTTAAAAGCTCACGAATGTGATTAGAGACATATTCAGAATTTAAGTTTGAAAAAAGGTCAAGAACTTTCAAAAGGCTCCATTTATGTCAATCCGTTGATAGGTGAAGTACCGCGTATATGCATTGTCATTCTCCCAGGTCTTGCTCAGATGCTGGCCCATATATTAAGGCTCACTCATGACCCAAAGTGTCCATATTTGTGTCACTATATGTTACGGGCTCACTCATGACCCAAAGTGCCCATACATTGCCACTAAATATTGGCGTCTCAAAAAAGGTCAAGAAGCTTTTCGAAAAGGTACCGTTATAATATTCCGGGTTAATAGGTGGTACCCGCGTATGTCATTGTACGTGACCCTAAAGTGTCCAAATTCGTGCCGCTGCTGTGTTAATGGCTCAAAATAACTTATTTTGAAAAACTATTTTTTACGTGATCTCCAATTAAAAACGGGTCACTTCACAGAATTTAAATCCACAAATTAAAATACTAAATCAAATTAAATGAACCGCTCCATGCCTTTTAACGAGCCCACTCTTACTCCCTGGATTCACAATTTGCTGCCGAATCCAAATCTACTTTTGTAGCGATATAAAAATTTGTTCCAGTCGAAAATACTTGAAGCAGATGAACCCACGTCTATATTTTCACGATTCAAATAGCGAGAAACATTGAAAGATAGTTTTCTAAGAAAAGGCGTAACAAACAAACAAAAAATAGAATTAGCTATGAACTTCATCGCTAATTGCACGGCAAAAGGGAAAGTGATTTTCCGCCTGAGTTGGAAAAGCAAGCGGCTTCCATGTAGCACAAGCTTGCTAGGCAGAAGAAGAATTGAAGGGAGTTTAAGATGATCGACTACTTCATTTACGAAGTACATGAGGTGATCATACACAATACAGATTTTACCATGAAGAGCTCTGTTTTCTTCCATCATTTCGACCAAATATTGACGAAATGGACCTCTGCAGTTCGTATTCATTTCTGGTATAATGTTGAATAGATTCGAGAAAGAAGGATCGCGGTTTGACAACCCAGTCCTTCAATGGAAAGAAGGTGAGTGCAGGGTGATTGGAGGTGTCCGGAGGGTTGAGTTCCGAGTGATTAATAACAATAGAGAAACCCTTAGCATGAAGAACATAAGCCAGTTGAAGCATAGGTGTTATATGTCCTGTGAAGGGAGATGGTATAAGCACCACACAATGACTTTTGCTTCTTCTACTAGCCATTTAGTCTCGTCTACTTTAACCAAATTGAATTTAGACGTCGTGAGTTCGGCGAGAGCTCCTGGAAATCTATATAGATGTTGTTGGTTAAGTAGTTGTGAATAAGTACAAATGGTTAAGCTCGAAATCTATGAATTATGCGTTCATATCTATGCGGTGATAGACGTAGAGAATTCAGTAACTTTTGCTCGAATAGTATATTTGTGCTGAAAAAATTTAGTAAATATATACCCATATTAAATTTAAAACTCATATGATAGGCAACACACATTGTAAATTTCAAACAGCCGGCAGGCTTAACTTTTTACTGCTGATATTTCAATTATTTATATGGTTAAATTAAAAATCGACTCATGAGATCATAATTTACTCTAATTTGCTCAAGTTTGGTGAGGTGACTTCCACTCATTTTAGTAGCTCGGTCCGTTTCAGTCCAACTCATTTCAATTCATCAAAATTTAACGCTAATATCTAGCCCAAATTGATTCATGAGAAATCTTGTTAATTTATTTTCAAAAAGATATTTTATTTATTTAATATGTTATATTTAGTCATAATAAAGGTAAGTATTAATTTTTTAGGTTATCAAAAGATTATAAAAGAATAAATAAAGCAATTAAAACTTAATTAGAGTTGGGCGGGTTTGTTATGACCCACATTTTAGCTCATTTCGGCTAAGTAACTTTTGAGCAGTTAATGAATCTTTCGTTTGTTAAACTTGTGGTACGACTGTACAGAATTGATTCAACCCGCCCATTTGACACCTATAATGTACATGCGGCTAAGCGTACAATTATAAGTAATTGTAATACGGAAAATGATCAAAAATGTCTCTAACATATTGAAAATGGATTAAATTTGGCGCTCCCTTTCATCTTGTTGGACTTCAATTACCCTTGACGTTAATGTCGGATTAAAAATACCCCTCTTTTCACTTGTGGATCAATTTCCCATAATGTTAATATTCGGGATAAAAATGTCCCTCCCTCCACCTATTGGTCCTAATTGTCCTTAATGTTAGAATTCAGTTTAAAAATACCTCATTTTAGCCGAGATTATGAGATGTGGAGATTTTAACTAAATAAATTGACAACGATTTATTGGTTCATGTACGTGGCCACAATCTTAAATAATCGACTAATCCGGGAATTAACTCAAAACAATTTAATGTCTTCTTCGTTTTGCCAGAACTAGTAAAGCAAGCTCTAATCGATTTCAAATCTTAGGTTCAACTCGACTTCTTCATCCTTTAACAATGCGGATTCTTAGAAATCCAGGCCCAACAATTATCGACTTAATAAATTCGAATGGGTTGATTATGTATGTACGGAGTGGGTCTAATATCCATGTGAACCAATAAATCAATATCATCTATTTAATTAAGATCTCACATGTGTGTTATCTCATAATTTTGTTAAAGAAGAGTTATTAATCGTAAAAGCGATTGAGATCTAATAGGTAGAGAGGAGAGACATTTATAATCCAAAGTTATCGTTAGGGCAATTGGAAACTAATAAGTGGAACGGGACAAATATAAGCCATTTCTAATATGTTAGGGATCTTTTTTCGATTTTAGAATGGGTGTATGATTTATTAGTGACAAATTAAATAGTTTAAAATAACTATTATGAAGAAAAATAAGATTAAAGCAAGTAATTAATAAGATTTAATTTTGTTGCCTAAATCCTCTTATTACTAAAAGAAAAAAAGTACCATTTACTACAATGTACTATCAATAATTTCGTTGCTTACTTAAATATCACAGGACCACTTGTCACTCTGCTCTCATTTCCAAGATAAAATCTCCTAATTCAAATCAAGAATTGGGAGAGAAAGGAGAAAAAAGAAGAAAAAAAAAACGGCGGCCACATGCATGGAATGGCTATGGGGCCGCCGATGCTCACGAGGAGGAGGATGGCGATGAACCATAGGCACATGATGATGCACGTGACATTTTAAGGGGAAAGAATCTTGAGATACTCTTTCAGGTTGGCCTGGATACAATAATTTGGGCATGTATATTTTAGGGCTTGTTGTTGTCTTTTGATTCATGGCGGTTTTAGATCAATTTCTCTCTCATAGAAATTATATTTATAACGAGAATAATATTAATGTTGATCATGTAGTTGTTGGTCTTCTTCAGACAACCTTGTATGGTTTGAGAATTGGTTTTGGGTTATGTTGTCATGTTGGCTGTTATGTCTTTTAATGGTGGTGTTTTCTTGGTTGCTATTGTTGGACACTCATTAGGGTTCTTGGTTTTTGGAAGTAGGGTTTTTAAGAAATCCTCCTATGAGCTGCTGTTGTTTATAAATGTTTTATTAATGGATGTATTCACTGTTTAATTTATCTTGTTTTATTCTTTCTTTATTATGATAATTTTTAATTACAAAATAATTTGGAAGGTTTTTTTATTTATTTTAAATTATGGTTAAAAATATATACGAAATATTACGTTTTTGTAAGATTTCTATTTAACTATCAAGTGTTTGCGTTTTTTCTATCGAACTATCACCAACTATTTATCAAGCACACCTCGACTAGTATCGATGATGTGTAGTATACTACACTCTTTTTTGTTGTTTAAAAATGGTGCCAAGTGGCACTCCGGTCGAGATAATTAGCGAATTAATTGGGATTTTAATAAAAAACAATTCACACGAGAAGTATAACTTTTATTGCAAGTTTCCTACACTGAATTATCAACAATTATTTGATCAAATCACACCTCGAGATTAATGAGTCAAGCGCCATGTGGGCCCGAAAGTTTATGGGCAAATTAAATCGTCACACGCCTTTTGTCGATTGCATTCAAAATACTTGGTCTAATCAGCTTCAAGATGTGTTTTGATAAATAGTTGGTGATAATTCAAGTAGGAAACACAAACACTGATAATTTAAAAATTAAACTTGCAAAAATGTGATGCCGATATGTTTTTTAATCATTAACTCTTCGTAAATTTATAGCCGATTAATTAAATGATCGAGAGGTAGATGTTGGAATGCTTTGAGGTATAAATATTCGGTACGGTAAAATTTTATCATATTTATAAGTACTCCTCCATCCCAAAGTACTTGTCGAAACTTTTTGTTATGTCTCTCAAAAAAATATTAATTATAAGTGGTGTTTGACTATTTACACCTTTATTTATATCTTTAGATATAATTTTTTCTTCGTGAATATTTATTCTATTTATGTGTATCATAATTGAGGTATTTGTAATCTTCAAGAACAATTGCTATTAAGGATAAAATAAAAATAATAATTAATTTTATTTTAAACTTCTAAAATGACAAATATTTTGAGATATATATTTTTAATAAAAACGATAAGTATTTTGAAACAGAGGAAATATTTCATTATGGCTACATAATAAAGCTTGTATGCAGAGGTAGACCCAAGATTCGAAGACAGGGCACCACTAAAGACGAGATGCACGTTAGTCGAATCTATACGTTATACCAGTAAATTCTGAACATGTAGATGGCCTATTCGCATGTTGGTTAAGAGTTTTAGAATGTCATACGTGCGAGAAAAGAGGGACTGGGGGAGGGACCGGACAAAGAAACGTCAGGAGTCGGCATCGAAGAAAAATGCGACATACATAAATCGCATTCGACGAATCGACTTATAAATCGCATTCGACGAATGCGACTTATAGGTTCCCCAACTATATAAGCCCCCACTTATTTAAAATTCATTCTCCCACTTTTAATTTCGAGAAACAGACGAAACAGGTAGGAGGACGAAGGGATTCTTTAAAATTCCTTGGTTTAATAGCTAAACGCCGTCCAAACTCAATTAATCTTGGGTAATTAGTATTAAGGCACAGCAGGGAGCATTTCTGCGGAGTTGGTTTCGTGAAAGTCGGCCCGTGAACGGTCGTCCTACTTAGAAACTAAGGTAGTGGGAATTGCTCCATATTAGTGTCAATATACTCCTAGAACTAAAGTAAGCATTTCTCCCTTACGGACTTAAATAGTGAGTTTTACGTATTTTGATAAGTCATAATTTGGGTTATATATATATTAAAAGTGATATTTTTTTAAATATCGGTATTTAGTTCTAATTGACATATATATGAATGGTTGGGAGAAATAGCGGCGCCGACCGAGCTACGCCCGGATTGAGTCGGAAATGCGAAGCGAAGGTATGTAAAGCTAGTTCCTTCGGCAAGTTGGTAATCCCGATATAGCAAATAGCATGAACTATGAAGAAAGAATTCAAAAGTCGAGAGGTGAGTCGGTATGGATCTAGCAAGCATGTTTTATAATATTATGATATATTGAACGAAAGTTAGTAAAGCAATATCGGAGGATAATATCTGCGGTCTGATTTATAGCTCGGTATGAAATCAGTTGTGCGGAAAATAGTTCGAATAAGGAAATCGGGAATACGAGATAGTATTTTTCGGATCAAACATGTTTGCTATACGTGATTATTGTTTGTTGAGACTTGTTTGTGCTATGAGGACACCCTTAGAGCGTCCTCGCCGCCTGGGTTAATAGGCGTATTAAGCTCGCCCGCCGAGAGGGTGAGATGCTTCCTCCAGGAGTGGCATGCGTCCTTGTAGGGCGAAGATGGGATGCAGCATTCCCCGTATCGGGCGTCGGCATAGCGGTATAGCTTACCTTGTCGGCGCTTTGCGCCTAGAAGTGAGGTGAATCACGATTACGGTTTACGGTTACGAGGAGTCCTCAGGACTCAAACACAGTTATAGTCGGAGGCCATGGCATTTGCCGAACTGGGGAAGTAGGTAGGGGAATGGCTTTGTAGTTAGTAGGCGAGTGAGTGATTTATTTTTGGATGGTTTTGACCGGGCTAGGGTATATATGTGTGTGTTGGTTGGCACCTTAGAACATGGGGAGTGAAATTATAGGTCCTTGTTTGTTATATATATGTATATACTTGTTATCTATTAGGCGATAGACGGCGGTCGCCATGTCGGCTTGGTATGCTCCTACCTTACCTTGATCTTGATAAGCTTGTTTCGAGATTCCATCCCGGTCCCGAGGCAGTTTGAGATACTTCCTACGGTTAAAATTTCTAGTTATGTTGCTTATATTCGATTATGTTAGGTTTACTTTGCATACTTGGTATATTATGCGACGCTTCGTTTGGGCATTGCATTACTGCGGTTACCTATAGACAAGGAGTCGATCCTCGTGATCCTACTTGACGTGAAGTCATCGGCTCACTCATCGGGCTTGATATTCGAGGTTTATATCATTTATCTTTTGATGTATAGTACGGATTTAGGAGTCGGGCCTTGTTAAGACCATCCTTATCAGTGTTCTTAGAGGCTTGCTGATTATGTATATATCTCCACAGTGGTTAGTTGTGTCGATTAGGTGTAGAGTGGGTGCGTATGTTAGTTGTTTATGTTGGTAGGTGTGAGGCCTTATCCAATTAGTAGTGGTGACCTTGTCGGTCACGTAGTTGTTTAGCATTTGTTATTTTAGTCGAGTAACTAGTCGGCGTGAATTTCTTGTCGGCGTAGGTTTCCCTATATCTTAGCCAGTGCAGTTGGCCGTGTTTATAGTACGGTGGTTATAGGCCTGGTCGTGGGGCTGATTACGAGCGTTATAGCCGTTGATTATTGAATCGAGAGTTAGAGCAGCCCGGGCACCCAGTGTGCTTAGGCTCATTCCTAACGGTTCGAGGTCGATAGGGCACCGGGTGCAGTCATACCCCACAAGGCGGGTGTGACAATATCGCGAGACAACACCTCGTCTAAAAAATTTATTAATAACCCATAGAATTGATGCCCTAATGTAAAAATATGAATTAGATAACAATTTAGAATGAAACTTGCTCATAGGCCAGATGAGTACCAGGCACCACTTTACATACGTTTAGGTTCTTTGGTTCAAAACTTAAAATACATGTTTTATGTATTTTTAAATTGCCATTTGAACGAAAATGATAATAATATCATCTGGAGCTTAAACTGGTGCACACCCAGCTCTCAAGGGACTTAGGAAACATGTTTGGTTACTAATGGATAAAAGTTATTCATATATATTAATTTTTATACCATGTTTGGTTGGTAAGTTTTAAATGTTGTATAAAAGTTATTCATGTATTAATGTTATACAATGTTTGGTTGTATTTTTAGTAATTCTACATAATTAAAACTTACATAACTTATGAGAAAATCTATGTATAATTTTATGCGGGGTAGAAGGTGGAATAAGTTATGTGGGTATTAGTTATACATGAATAAAATAATAAAATTACATTTACCCATTGTTTACTTTTAAAATCTTTTTTAATTTGAAACTTTTTAAAAAATTGTACTTTTATTCGTGTAAATAAGAATTAGTTATTACTTTCTTTTATTTGATGTATTTTTTTTATTTTTTGAGATAATATGAGTGTTATATGTGTGTGTGTGCGCGCGCGCGCGCACCGCGTGTGTGTAAATCATTATTGATCACTTTTTTATTCGATGGACATTTTACACTTCCATTTTCTTCTTTAAAAAATCAATTATACTATAATTTTTATAATTTTTTACTTATTTATTTATAAATAATGTATATTGTTTACAATAAATTAGATATTCAATAATTAATAATTACGTCAACAGGTATGTCTCTCTACATAGCCCAATACACATAATTAATATATGAATAACTAAGACATGCACCAACTAATCCTGCATAAAATAATATATTAAATTTCCTTATAACTAATTCATATATTACTAATAAACATGCTTCTACAGCTTGTGGCCCAAGCGGTAGTTGGGAATATAGAGTGTGTTATAGAGTGTCCCAAGAGTTTATCTACAAGCGGTACACCTTCATATTCCAGTTTTTGTGTATATCCTTTGAGAGGACTAGAATCATCCTCAGCTTTCACCCACATAGAGTTAAGTTTAGACTTAGTGAGGTCAACTTCCATCTAACTTTTGCCATGCTAAGGCTAGTTTTTGTGATCGGTGGTCATGTCCGTGGTTAGTCGAGAGTGGCGATAGGGGAAACAATTTGTCTAATATATGTTTCATGAATAATAATGAAAAGACAATCCCGATAGAAATACCCAAATAGGTAAAATAGGGAATTCTCGTTCGGTTTGATGTCCCAGGTCCACCTTTCTAATTATCACATGATCACCTCAATTTCAATAGGCCGCTTGAATCAAACATTTAAGTTCTTCTCTATAGAATCATGAATACAGTGCGAAAAATTATATAATCTAATCTTGACTTTACCTTTGATTATAATTTTTGATTGACTCCCAACCGCTAGAAGAAGATAAAAAAGATGGGATATTATGACATTATAGAATATGTATCGAGAATATTTTTTGACAGCATGAGAATTTAGGCATTCAATTTGATAACTAGCCACACAACAATAACAAATCACATAATAAAGTGTCGTTGGTAACCTTAATTCGGCTTCTCGTGCCATCATTTGATCTTTTTAAAATCTGCTAATTGCAGATGTTTTGTTATTTATTTATTTTTATTTTGTTCATTCATTAATATTTTTTCCATGAGAAATTTATGTTATAAAACATAATTTTTTCTTATTTTTCATCAAACGGTTTCTTGGAAAAATGCATGGTGGAAAAACGAGAAATAGTGGGAAGCTTCGTATTTTTCATGTGAAAATACTATTATTTTTGCTTTTCTACGATAATCAATACGAATAACCACTTAATATTTTTCAGCGAAATTCTAATAAAAAAATAATAATTTTTTTTTTTTAATAGTGGCATGAGACTAAAATAATTGTTTCCCTTGACAATTCTATCATTTATGTTAATTTTGCCTCATCCTCTTGTACTATACTGAAAAAAATTTAAAAGTACATGCAATGTACTATCAATAATTATAAGAGTCAATTTCACTTTTATCTTTACGACGATTGGAAAATAATATTCTCATATTGAATGAGTCTTTTATGTAATATTTTTCCATAAAATTTTCATTTTTTTTAAAGTTTGAATAATTTTTTTTTTCTAAATTAAAATATAAAATTTAATATATTAATATTAATTTAGAAAAAGTTTCCAATTATTTGTATGAACACTTTTTAAGGTTATTTTCGTAATTCATAACTTTACTACATGACCTTGTTAATCGTAATTTTTATTTAGAAAATATTATTCAAAATAAATTCAATTTCGTCAGCTAAGATACATTTAAAGATTTTACATAAAATTTTATTATTTAAACATGAAAAAAAATTTTGAAAACCACTCAATTATAGACCAAACAAATAATTTTCTTTGTCTGAAAAATCAATCCAATTTCTATACTCTATGAAATATTTTTCTAATTAAGGGAAAATAAATAATTTCCTTTTAAAATTCTACCATTTATATTTAATTTTTTGTACTAGAAAAAGAAGTACATTTTACTACAATGTACTATCAATAATTTATAAGTTGTCAATTCCCCCTATAACTCTCCTCTTTCTGTATAAATCAGAAAAAAAAAAATCAAGAAGTAGGGAAAGAAAAAACAAAGCAAGAGGAAATGAACCACGGCGGCCACATGGATGGGATGCCTCCGCCGTCGCCACCATTGTCGGCCACCATGCACAACGCCACCAAAGGAGGCGGGTATTAAAAATTTATTTTCTACTTTATACTTCTTGTTTTTTCAAATATTTATTTGTATTTTTTAGTTCATTTCAAAAAAAATGTTTAAAGTTTGAATTCAAAATCAAAAACAAAATTATTAACTTTTAATTAATTTTTAAAATTATAAAGTAAAGTCCCTTTTATTTACTTAAACTAGGTGTGGAGTCAAAAAAACACGAGATAAACAAATTGAAATCGGAGGAAGTAATATGTATTAATGATAGAATATTTATTTATTAGTAATATTTGCTTCTTTTTTCAAATTAGGATCTACAATAATTATAAAACATTTACTATCCATTTAATTTAGAATCTAGAAAAAGAATAACACATTGGTTTTTATAAAAAAAAAAAATTATTATTACCTTTAATTCTCTATAAATAGTGATATAATCTTTTATTTTGATTCAAAGCAACAAACAAGATGAATAATACAATGAATTCTTCAAATCAACAATCTTTTATATTTTCAGCTAATTTAAAACCTATAATGAAAATAACATAATTTTTTTTAAAATTTTATATCCTTTAACTTTTTATAAATAATGATGTATCTTTTATTCTTGATGATTTTATTTTTAATAACAGCGGGATGATGATGAACCATCATCACATGATGATGCACATGACATTTTCTGGGGAAAAAATGCTGGGAGAGATACTCTTTTCGGGTTGGCTTTGAATCTACGATAATTTGGGCATGTACATCTTGGCACTTGTTGTTGTCTTCTTCATAGCGATTTTCATCGAATTTCTCTCTCATAGCAATTACATTAATGGGAACCATGTGGTTGCTGGTCTTCTTGGACAACCTTGTATGGTTTGAGAACTGGTTTGGGTTATGTTGTCATGTTGGCTGTTATGTCTTTTAATGGTGGTGTTTTCTTGGTTGCTATTGTTGGACACTCATTAGGGTTCTTGGTTTTTGGAAGTAGGGTTTTTAAGAAATCTTCTAGTGGAAAGAACAACTTGGATCTTCCTCCTATGACTTGTGGTTGTTGATAAAAAAATTTATTAATAGGATTTGTTGAGTATATATTATATTGTATTATCTTCGTGTTGATCGATGTATACAATGTGTGAATAGGTATCGGTTTTCATCGTTACATAATGTCATTAAAGGACATACCTACAAGAAAAGTAGGATACACGGTAGAGTTGTTATAAGAATGTAAAACAAAGAGTAAAATAAGATTATTAGATAATAAGTAAAGATAAAAGTAGAAGAAGAAAAAATAAGGTAATAGCGTAACCAAATTAATTTGGCCGTTATATAAAATGGGATTTTTCGTTGTTACGTAACGATTGATTTAATGATATGGTATGATAAATTCTAAGTAACAATCAAAATAATTAAATTTTGTATTTAAATTAACCGCACAATTCAAAATAATCAAAAATCTTTTTCTGAAGAAGATTCAATTCACGTTTCTTTCGACAACTGGAATCCAAAGAAGTTGGCACGCGAATTAAAGTCAATTGGACCAGCGATACAATATTAGCGGAGTCAAAATTTTAGTTTATGAATTCCCGAGTCATAAATACTTTTATTTAAAATAAAATATTTAACATAAATATAAAATTTGAATTAAAATTATTGAATGCTTGTTTGAATTAATAGCTTTAAGGTTGTGTACGCCCCGACTAGTTTCGGAAAATCTAAGCTAACGTTTGATCATATATAGATTTTGAAAATTTACTTTCAAAAATTTGTTTGGCCATGGTCGATCATATTTTGAGAATCTGATCTTTAATTATTTTCATGAGCTAGGTTTTAGATTTTTGAGACTTCCACTTATAAAATTTTTAATTTAAAAAATTAAAAAAGGAAATAATGATGTGATTATTTAAAAGTTGAAAATTTTAAAAATTACAACTTCAAAAACTCAAATTTTCAAATTTCAAATTTTATTTTAGATATATTTTTCATACATCACTTATACATACATACATATATATATATATATATATATATATATATATATATATATCATGCACTAAAGCCATTTTTGGCCCATATCTTACTTAACATCTTATGTATCTTGCTTACCATTTTGTACACTTGAAAGCATCATCCATCTAATTGGCAAAAGTGGAAACTTGATTACGTGTATGGATGGCAGTGGAGGCGGATTAGGGTGGGGTAAGTTTTGGCTTTATTTAAATTTTAAAATTTGTCCCGTCTTGTCTTATTTATCATTTTGAAAAAATTGTTCCGCCGTTTATGTTATCTTTTCTTTTTTCTTTTTTCTTTTTATTTAGCTACATGATTTTTTTCTTTACCATCTATAATGAAAGTTAATTGGATAAATATTTATTGCGGCGTCTCACTTTTCATCCTTCAACCTTACAAAATAAATTATTCTAATTTGGTAAGTAAAATTTACTCTTTGTTATAATTTATTTGACTTAATTCGGAACACGAATGTTAAACTAACTAATGTTTGGTGTAAATATATGAACATACAATCTTCGAGTTTTTAAAATAAAATTTGCATATTTAGAAATTACATAAAAACTACTATAAGTCATAATTGTTTACCATTTTAAAATATATAAAAAATATTTTGAAAAAAATTATGATAAAAAGAAAATATTCTTTTAATTATTTAAATAGTAACTAAGGTAAATAAAATTAAAACGAAATAATGAGTATAAATTTTTATTGTAAAAGAACCAAAAACATACTTTAATAAGAAAATTCATTTCTCTCGAACTATGACTAAAGATAGGTCTCCCTTTTTTTTGAATATTGAAATGATATTGCATAAGAAGATTACGTCCTTTCGGGTATAAAGTGTTAAGATAATTTCAAAAATTTTTTAATTTGAGTCTTACCCATTAGAATTTTTAGAAATAATATTTTTCCTTGACCCACCACGCCCCATTAAGTTTGTCCTGCCCAATTGCTACCCCTAATTATGTGTGTTATTGGCGGGGAGAAAAATATTTTAAATTTTTTTTTATATTTAATTAATTAATTTTTAAAAAAAATATTTTGTCTAAAAAAATAAATTATTTTAAAAATGAGAAACAACTTCCTAATTTAATGAAAGTAAGAAAAGCAGAGTTTAGCAATTGGCATTTATTATTGATTGTGTGGAAATTACCGATAGTACACCGCGCCGTCTGTCACCACCCAACCTTGTAGCCTCCTATCCCCCTTGTTACTTCTATTTTCACCTCCCATCGTGTTTGTCTAGATTATATATGTCTATGCTATATTAAAAACATGAAAGTCCTTTAAAATATTGATTGAACTTTTTGATAACTTCGAAAGATTTCTACTTGATAGATTATTTAATTATTATCCTAATATATAGGACTTTAAAATTAATTCAAGTTGTAACTATTAAATCTTTACTTATTTATAACATGTAAGAACTCCTAATGTTAGTACTTTAAAATTGATTTAAAATTTTACTTTTTAAAATTTTTTTCTCGATTCTACAATAAACTTATAAATCGTGCTTGTAGAATGGACTTTGTAAATAGTGTTTGTAGAATGTGATTATAAATATTTTTTTTTGCGAATGCGCTTTGTAAATCTCGTTTGAAGAACGATTTATATCATCGATGTACATATAGAATGCGGTAATAAATTGTGTTTGTCAAATGCAAGTTATAAATAGTGTTTGCCGAGGTTATATTAAAAAGTTCTATTATTTATTTAACACTTTAAAATCATTACAATTTTATTAACTTATAGCAATCCCTTTCTTCATTAAAGCGATCAATTATTCTTCACAATTTTTTAACTTAAGGTACGAAAAAATAAATTAAAGAGTGTAATTTCATTTTGCATCAATACGTTGAATTCCTCTTTCTTCTTCTTAAGGTTATATAATAGAAGGAAAGAAAGAAAATATAGAAACACAACATACTTTAAGTTATCTCAATTAATCGAATATTCTTGTTATTCAATCAAGCTAGGTGGAAAACAGCCCTTCCTTGAAATGCGAGGTAAGGCTGCGTCTGATAGGTCCTTGTGGTCCGTGCATGGGCCACATGTCTAACAGACTTGATTATGCCATTTGATACTTTTTTTCTTGTTATTCACTCTCTTTATTAATCTATACTATTCTTTGTTTTTAATTTTTAAAAAACAAAAAAAACCAAAATAAATAAAAAAATTAAAAAAATTAAAAAAATTAAAAAAATTAAAAAGGTTTAAAATTAAGTTACTACCAAATGTTTAAAGTACAAAGTTCGTAGCAAAATGTCGTTCACTTTTTTTCCTTTTAAAATAAAGTTCACAATTGACAAAAATAGTCATTAATTAATTTTTTTAATATTTAGAATTTTTTATTTTTTTTATTTTTTTTATTTTTTTTATTTTTTTTAGTTTTTCTGTTTTTTTAAAATTCAAATATTTAGAAATTTAAAATTTTTAAAAATTAAACTTCAAAGACACATTATTCTGAAGCTTCGAACTAAAAAAATTGTACTTATAATGCAAAGCAATCTTTTGTTTAGGACTTTTGAAAATACAATATGAAAAAAGGGCAGTTTGGTACACAAAATATTATGCGTTAATAGGATCGAGGAAAGGAGTCGCCTTTGCGAAAGGGTGTGATATAGACAACCAACCCTAATTACAAATAAATAATGCGTTTTGTGAGATGATATCAATTTATTAGTGTCCAAAATAAACCGATGTAAGTACAACATGATTCGATAAGTGCTAATTGTTTAGAAGAATAATTTATACTATATCTTAATATAATATCTATTTTTGTATTGATGCGTGCCCCATGTGATAATATTCGTATTAAATGTTGTCATTAATAGTGTCTGATAATACAAATTTTATAATAATATAACGTGAAATATACATAGAATGCATGCATTTAAGTGTCCATGAAAAAAATAAAAGACTTTTTTTATTTTGATCAAACTTTAATTGTACAACACGTTTGTTCAATGAAGCAAATATAAGAACAAGCTGAAGGAAGTAAATATGATCAATTTTATCAATTTAAATTTATAGTTTTTCATTTTTAAATTTTCATATCATTATACTAACATATCTTTTAAATATTATTTATGCTTTTTAAATATATGTTCTTATTAATCGAAGCTATGCTTAAGAGCGTGTCACACTAAGATTAGTATATATAAATGCTCTCGGAATAATAATTTTTGCTTACGTACAAATATAAGAAAATAAATAGAAAACTATTTCTTTTTTTACAAAAAAATTCAAGAAAATATTTTCCTTTGTGCGGGAACACACCCTACATGTATTGAGCTTTTCCCTCCTTACACTTAGAGAAAAATCAAAACAAAATTTCCCTTTAAAAAAGGAAAAGAGCTCTCGAACAAACAAGTCGTTGTAGTATAGTGGTAAAAGTATTCCCGCCTGTCACACCCGGGTGACCTCGGGTTCGATCGGCAACGGCGTTTATTTTATTTTAATCTACGTTTCTGTTTTACTAATCAGACGTCAGCCTCTCGGTTTAATTATAAATGCTCTTTTAAACCCAAAAATAAGAAAGTCATTGATGTCGATTTGGTTAATTCGATTTTTTATTTTTAATTAGGCTTTTTATCGTTCATAAAATAATAAATAATTAAATAAAATATTCATGTCAAATTACGTTAATAATTCTTCAATTGCATTGCAATCATCTAAATAAATTAAGAAAATCGCACATTATATGATAGTTATAAAAAAATAATTACCCGCTTGAATTCATATTTGTATTTGTCTTTGATTTAGCCATCACCATGCTTTTTTCGGGACTCTCAACACTTACTATTACAATATCTACTATATGTGTATCAAATTATATAATATTATATATTGTATCTATTAAATATTATTTTGAAGAAAAATATGAATTTCCAATCCCCAAAAAATTGAAATTCAATTTTCCGATTTATAAAAATCAACCATTGAAGTTTTTTTTTCCCAAAGATTCCTAATAATAATGTTGTTTGGGGCTTTGTTCAATCTCAATGAATTCCACCAATACCAATATCTAGTGATTTGTAATTCCAAATACGGAATATATTGTTAATATCATCGTCTTAATAATATAAGATCGTTTGAAAAAATGATAGATTCTTCGGAGAAAAATTGTGTCTTTCACAATAGAATTTGATCATAAGAACTTAGTTTAAAGCAAACTATATCATACTCTCTTCGTTCCATATTATATGTTCACATTGCTAAAAGTATTTATTTTAAATTACTTGTCAATTTATAAGAATTAATATAAATTAATTAATTAATTTTAATTAAATTACATGTTTTTTTTGTTTTTTTAATTTTTTCTGATACATATATACGTTGAAAGATATTTATATTAAGTTTCAATTAAAAAATATTTTTTAAACGCGTTTGTTTTTAAGTCAAAAGTCATAAGCATATCCAAACAAGTTTTAAATCATAAATATAATATATTATAAGGACTTAAAGAATAAATTAGCAAAAATATTTTTCTATTCAATGACTCATTCTTAAAACTAACTGCTTAAGGCCAAGGGAGTCGGGCGAAAAGGGGGAAAACCCCTCCGTTCTGGTTCTCCTATAGTTGGATCTCAGAAACCACAAGAATTTATAATTTTTTAAAAAAGTTTATCGTGAAAAAAGTGGACAAGTAATATAAGACGAAGAAAATATTAACATTGGCTTTTAAAATTATATTTTTCTTTTTATTAAATAAACACCTTTACAACAACATGTCCTTGAGACATTTGGCCCAGTCATCAAAACATGACAGGTGAAGAGTATCAAGTTTAATTAATGGTTAATTATTGAAGTTTTTTTTTTTTAAACAAGTAATTATTGAAGTTGACAACAAAAAGAGTGCGCATGCTTTGATTGCATAATCACACCATTAAAACTCCATCATTTCTCATCATTATAAATATAAGTATTTTTATTTGTGCTCGAGAGCGTATTGACGTTTCTTAAGTTTATCGATAAGTTCATTTAGAAATATTTAAATTACAATATGTTTTAGTAGTACGTGAGAATACATGATAAAGTGTTTTTATTAGATACTTTGGATCGGTTTTTAAAAATACTTTTGCGCATATTCTCAAGCGTTTATTGCGTCATTAAGTTAACCACGTGAAATTTGATCTCTTTCAATTATATACATCGGCCCTCAATTGGAACAAACACAGGTTTCATGACTTATTGAGGCTAATGCGTAAATTAATAAAGAGGATGGTATGTTTTAGGTCATCAATATATCTATTAATAGAGCGTGGAGTGCGCGCGAGAAATCTTTTCAAGTTTGAGCCGAGTTTATCTAATAAGAACTTAATTTATTATTTTGTTCAGATACTCAATTATAAACAAATTATCGATCTCTAATAATATGAGAATCCATCCAAACTTAGCATCAATTAAAAGAATATACTTGGGAAACTCATGATAAAGAAATACTAGTAGTATGGTATGATTATAGTATTGGTGAGAATGATTGTCACTAAAGAGGTGGATACATGCACCTTGGCGGTTTAAAAGATAGTAGAAAAGAATATTATTTTTATACTGAATTTCATGTTACCTTTCAAATTTCAAGATTGATAGACATAAACACATGAGAAAAGTATATTAAATAGATTAGAAACAGAGTTAATTGCATAAATAGATTGTTTCATATTAATATACGCAATAAAGAAATCAATTGGTATAAAATAATTATAATTCTTGCCCGCTTGTGAGTTTGAAGGTTTTCGCATATAGATACTATGAGTATATAGATATACGTGATGGATATCATGAAGTATGTCATGCGTTTATATGGATATATTTGTGATAGTATTATAAGAAGTATACCATGCCGGTGTATGGATATGGATTTTGTGATAGTATTATGAAGTATACCATGCCGTATATGGATATATTGTGATGGTATCATGCATGATTAAGAGGTGTATCCCTGAAGACTGCTCATTTATCGGTGATACCATGGCTTGATATATGAATATACTGCTAACGGTGTCATGAAGGATTGAGGAACTCTGTCTGTTCTTGAATGGCTTTGTTCATCCTCGGTGATATAATGACAGTATATGAAGATATTATGATGGTGTCACGAAAGATTGTAAGGTGAGTAATTTTGTAATTAATTGAGGCATAAAAAATAAAAGATAGCACTCAATAAATATTTGCTCGAATGAAACAATTATGTAAGTTTCCCTAAAGACATCACTTATTCATCTAACAAAAAAGACATCCTATTTCATTCGTCCAATTTGCTAACTTCTAGTGGTGTTTTTTCACTTGTTCATTTTATACTAAATGTTTTGTCAAGTGAGTCGAGTTTGTATTTAGCTCGAGATTAACAGATAAGAACCCTAATTAAAATGACTATAGTGGCGACTTGAGAGGAGGTAGGTTAGGAATTTTGAGGAGGTTGGCGCCTTCAAGGTCTGACTTGGTAGGCGGCGTAGGCACTGGCACGGGTGTTGACCATTGAGGCACTAACTGGGTCGGCCCGAATAAATAAAGAAGCTGATCGTTCCATTCATTGGCTAACGACTATTTTTACAATTCGATTGTTGGCCAACGATTAGAAACGACTAAAATGACCCCACAAAATAAGCCGCCCCCAAATTTTATGATATTATGGCACATTTGTCACGCCCGCCTTGGGGGTATGGCGCTTTTGGTGCCTGCTAGGACTGAACTGCTAGACTGCGAGCCTAAGCACATCGATGCACAGGCTGGCTCTAACTCGAGATTCACGGAATCAACGGGCTATATAACATTTGAAGCTCTGACCTCGGCCGACTAGACTATATGCTTTGTCTTATAACATCAGTGAGAATCGCACTCATATAAGGAACCCTATGCGGGCCGACAAGACTGCATCATGCTATCTAGTTATCCCTTTAAATACGTATAACAAATCTTCGAAAAACTACGTGGCCAGGCAGGTCACACTTGTGCTTGGATACGGCCCCCTTGCCTGACCAACATAAACAACAATACTAAACCGCTAAACATATGCACGACCCCACATGACCGGCACAACTAACCACATGGTATATACACAATCTACAAGCCTCTAGGAATGCGATAAGATGGTGGAACGAGGGCCCAGACCCTACCTATCTTATATAACAAAATAAAATGATGTAAACCTCTGGAATATCCAAGCTCGGATGACGGAGGGCGTGACTCTGCGGCTAGGATCACGAGGATCGGCTCCTCGTCTATAAGGTACGCAGGCAAGTAATGCACGGCACCCCAAGCAGATAATTCGCAGTACCAAGTATGCAAAAGCAAATGAACATAACTTAATATAAACGGCATAGTAGAAATTACCGAACATTAAAAAGTATTTGAGCGTACCGGATCGATGGAATGCGAAACAAGCTTATCACATTGCTAAAGAGTAAGGTAGGAGCTTACATGTCGTCATGGCGACTTGTTGTCTATCAGCTAAAAGATATCAAGTATATACATATATATAACAAACAAGGACCTATACCGGCCCATGTGGGGAAGGTGCCAGCCAACAAACAATCTATACCCTACGGGTCAAGAGCTATCAAAAATTAAATCACTCAACTCATCTACTAACTTCCCCGAGCACCTCTATGACCCTGGGCCTCCAGTACAGGACACCAACCTACGATATAAGTAAGCGTGTTTTGAGCGAAGGACTCCTGGCGTACTGACTACGTACTCTTGTACTACGTGCTGCAGCAATGCTATGTTGATCACGACCTCATATGGGTAGTGCTCCATCCCATCTTCGTCCCTACTGTTACGGCATACCTCCCTTGGAGTGGCGTATCCCAGCGCCTCAGGTGGTCGACATAGTGCCAACCCCGGGGACGGGGGCGCTCAGGGTGCCACCATGCTAAGCAGTCTCCAGCGAGCAATAATCACGTATAGCAAGCATGTTTGATCTGAAAATACTATTTGTATTACGATTTCTTATTCGAACTCTTTTACGCTTTAAGCGGATTCTCATGCGAATTATACTTGTATACGAGATATCATCTGGCTTGTCGATATTGCTTTACTAACTTTTTCATTACGAATATATATATATATTATGAAAACATGCTTTCTAGATTCATCTTGGACTCAATTCTCGACTTTTGAGTGCTTTTTCTATAGTTCACGCTATTTTCTATCTTGGATTACTAACTTCTTAGAAGAATTAACTACATACCTTCGCTTAGTTTCGACTAGCGGCGTAGCTCGGCCAATACTTCTGCTATTTCTCCCAAGCTTGCATTCCTTATATAGGTCAATTAGAACTAAATACGCTAATATTGGAAGAAAATGTCACTTTTAATATATATATATATATATATATAGCCCAAACATTGGCTTATCGAAAACTCGTTATTTCTCGAAAGTCGGGAGAAATACTCACTTTAGGGCTAGGAGTATATTAACACTAATTTGGAGAAATTCTACTTACCTTAGCTCAAACAACACGGATTAACCAAATAGAATTTCACGAAACTAACTCAGGTAAGAATGCTCTAACTATTTGCTTAATACCTCGGTATGCGGGTTAATTTTGAGTTTGGACCGCGTTTAATAGCGTAAACGGAAGAAATCTCATCAACTCACTTCGTGCCCCATTTGTTTCTGGTTTTGCTCTCGGAAATTTATATGAAATTTAACATTAAAACCGAAGTGGGAGGCCCTTTCGTTCTTGGGACCTTTAAGTCGCATTCATAGAATGCGATTTATAGAAGTCGCATTCTGGGAGAATACGTTTATAAGTCGCATTCGTCGAAATGCGTTTTATAAGTCGCATTCGAAATACAATTTATAAGTCGCATTTATGACATACTTAGATTTGGCGCTTGTCCAGATCTTTCCGGGCCTTTTCTAGCATGTATGGCATTCTAAACTCTTTAACCAACATGCGAATAGGTCATGTACATGTCGAATTTACGGGGTGTAACAACATTAATTTTGATTCATGGTGTAATATTTTTCTTCACGCTAATATCAATAACGTTTCCCTTTAATTTTGATATACATTCTCATTTTTTCTACGATAAAGTGTCAAATATATTCCTATACTATTAGAAATGGTTTAAATATATTCTTTGTTTCAATTTTTAATTTAAATATCTCCTACATGTTTATACGGTCTAAATACCTTTCATTATACTTTAACACAAATTTATCTGAATTTTGATGAAGAAACACGATGTCAAACTCAATATTAAATGATCCACCCTCAATTTTAAATACCCAATTATAGAAAACACTTGTTTAACCTAACTCGAACCATTTTCTTTTCTTTTTATCATCTTCTTCTTTTTCTTCTACGTTCAATATCCAAAGCTTCAAAACTTGCTCTTTCATGGTGAAGTTCTGTTTCAATACCTAAACTACGAAAGAACAAGTTTTGAAGCTTCGTATTGAAAATAAAAGAAGATGATGATGATAAAAAAATTAATAAATCTTAAAATTTGAAAAAATTAAAAAAACTAAAAAAAATAAAAAAAATAAAAATATTTTTAATTTTTTTAATTTTTTTAATTTTTTTAATTTTTTTAATTTTTTTAATTTTTTTAATTTTTTTATTTGATTAAATGATTGCATTTCCTAGCCAAAGACAAGAAATGGAAGAGAAAATTCAGAACATAAGAAGAGAACAAACCATGTTACTACAAAAATACATGACAGGCACTAAACATTCCCATTCTAATTTTGCCAGCCTGTGCCTCTGTCAACTGCCAACCGACCTTACCACTTATTTTTCTTATATTCTTTTTGTCAACTTTCTCCCACTATATTTTTATTATTATTTAAATTTGTTTTAATTTATTTGTTTGGTTTTAAAATTTAAAATCAATATGTGAAATTTACCAAAATATCATTTAATCATTTGGTCTTAAACTAAACTAAAGATATGTAAAATGTATCAGAATGTCATTTAATCTTATGGTTTTAAACATGTCATGTGGAAAGTTAAAATTAAAAGTTGTCCCAGCGTTACGATTGAAATGAACTAAAAAAGGAAATTAAAGAATACAAGCAGTGCAAACGGAGGAATACTTTTATTTCAAAATTAATGTTTAGTTATAAAAAATTTTAATTTAGCTTGGAGTTTGATTTCAAATTTAGCTCCAGTTTGGTCATAGATTTTGAACTTGAAACTTGAAAATTTGAGTTTTGAATTGTGAATTTTTAGGAATTTGGATCTGTGTTTGTACCTACATTTCAATTAAATTTTTGTTTCTAAGTTTTGTGAGTAAAGTCCTAAAAATCCAAAAACTGATCTGAACCGATTTTTAAAAATTTAAAGATTAGATTTTCAAAGTCTAATAAAATTTCATGATCAAATAAATATTTTTAGAAATCCATCACCACCATATGTGGTTGCCAATGACTAATTAAACCAACACAAATTCAAACACTAACTCTATTTTCAATTTTGTTTATTACTTAACTATGTCTAATGGGAAAAAAATATGGTATATATACATATCTTGTGTATCAATATTTGGGAGTCGGAAGCAATACTCTTTCTGCCGAGTTAGAGGTAAGAGCGTATATTACTACTTTTTTTAAATCACGTGTAGGATAACTTTGAATTGTGTATTAAAGTTAGTGGTGAATGATAAGTAATACTTCTCTATTTTAAGTAGAGAAATTAAAATCTTAAAGTAATATCTCTTTAATAGAAAATAGGAATTCAGGTAATCAAAACCTTAATGCATACACGGAAGATCAAATGACCGGAAACAAAAGAAATAAAAGAAACTTTCATCGCTTCCAAATTAATACAAAGGTATTTGGATGAATAGAAAGTTTAAGATAAAAAACAAGATTTTAAAATTTATGATATAAAATTAACATTTTGAATTCTAGATATACATATATCAAAAAAAAATACATATAATTTAAAAAATTAATTTGAATTTAAAATTAAAGTTCTTTGATTTGTTAATTTTTAATGTTATAATATTTATGGACAAAAAAAAAAGAAAGTGGGAATTGGTGTATTTTTAAAAATCCATAAACTCACGTAGCGTACCATTTGCCACACTTTCACACCAGAAATCTTATATAGAAAAAAGTTTCTCCTCCAACATTTGCCATTTTCAAAACTCCCATTTTCCACCATTGTTTCCTCCATTTCTCTCTTTCTAAAGCTTCTCTCTCTCTCTCATCTCCGGTAAGCCATATTTGCCTGCAATTTATCATCAATCAATTTCTACTTATACAATTTATCATAATTATATGTACAAAGATAGGGCGAATTCAGAATTTAAATTTTACGGTTTCATTTAAGGTTCTTCGCGTTGAACCCATTATTTTTAAAAGTTTTATGAGTTTATATCTACTATTTGTTGCAATTTTAGTGGATTTGATACAAAAATTTATATTCTGCTTTGAAAGTAATGGGCCTTTTTCTTTTCAAGTATTTTTGCTGTGTATTTTCCAGTTTAGGGTTTGTTTGTGTCTGATTTGATCGGATGGTTGCAGATCTAGATGATGTTGCTTGCTCTGTTTTGGTTGGGATTGTAATACAGAGAAAGAGGTATAGAATCAAAGTGATGGGGAATAGAAGTGGATCACGAGTACGATTACCTGTTTAAAAGATCGTGTTGATTGGTGATTCTGGAGTTGGGGAAATCGAATATTACATCAGGTTCACGCCGAAATGAGTTCTGTTTTGGAGTCAAAATCCACTATCGGAGTTGAGTTCGCTACCAGAACTCTTCAGGTCAGTACTAATATGACTTTGTTATAAGTTTAATTTGAAATTCGTCGATTGTTTGAGCTCTTTAATGTAGTGATGTTGTATCAGTTCCTTACCGAATATTGATATGCCTGTTGTGAATATCGAGATTCAAGTAGTGAAGATTTTGAAGAATATTTTTAGAAATGTAATCTGTATCCTTTTTTATATGAGGAGAATTGCAACTTAAAGTACTTTATGTTAGTTTCTAGTTTCGGAAGAATAAATTTATCTAGTCTTAACTCGATAATTGGTCAAATTGACTCTTGACAAAATGGGAACCGGAGGGAGTACTACTATCATCTAGAACCTTATTGGAATGATTGATTATTTGATGTGATTTTGTCGAATTTGTGGTGGTTATGGATGAGAGTCGCGGAAGAGCACCTGGTTTTTGAGCATCTGTGGTATTCGAGTTGGTGGGATTAAATGGATGACTAAAATTTTAGGTGCATTAGTTGATGATTGCTCCTTTCTTTTTTTTTCTGGTCTGATACTGTTTTGGCTAACTGATCAACTTTTTTCTCCAAAGTTCTCAAGACAAATCAATAACTCTAGCATAGACATTGTGTACTGTGAACTCATAGAATCTATTTTTTCCTCTTTTCTGTAGCCTACATATTCAGTTGTATTTTCATGTATGAACATGATACTAGTGCATACATGCAGCTGCAATTCTGTAGATGCATTCTTGTTAGAATGAAGAAGTTCAATGATTGTCCTGTGTAATGTTTTCAGAATTGATCTATCTGTACTTTAACTAATGTACTTTTCAAGAGAATGTTGAAATAACTATGATTTGGGATTTCCGCCTTTAACTGTATCGTGACTAATCTGATAGTGCCAAATTTTGTTCTGTCAAAGAAGTTAAATTTTTTGGGCTGGTTGTCTATCTGTAATTGGAATTTGAGTGTTTTAGTGGTGCTTATCATGTCCTGTTGAAGAAAACAAATACTCTGAAATTCTCAACTTTCAAAACTTTTATGCTGGGCTAACCAGGCATTCTTTCTGCTAGCCACAAGATCTAGTTCTGTGTAATACAATTCTGGTAGCAACACCAATGGAGTACCTTATCTACTTCATGATACAGGTTGAAGGAAAAACAGTCAAGGCCCAAATATGGACACTGCAGGTCAAGAACGCTACCGTGCCATTACCAGTGCTTGGCCACAGAGGAGCAGTTGGTGCGCTCCTTGTTTATGACATAACAAAGGGACAAACATTTGACAATGTTCCAAAAGGTGGCTCAGTGAGGCCATGCAGATTTAACATTGTTATTATGATGGCTGAAGTAAGTCGACCTTAACCACCTTAGAGCAGTCTCGAGCAGGATGGTCAAATTGCTTGAGAAAGAAGGACTGTCATTTCTTGAGACATCGGCATTGGAAGCAGTTAACGTAGATAAGGCCTTTCAGACTATACTGACAGAGATATACCATATCATAAGCAAGAAGAGCGCTGGCTGCACAGGAAGCAGCCACGAGCACTACGTCCTGGTCGGGGTACAACCATCAATGTTAATGATACCTCTGAAAATGTGAAGGAATGCTGTTCTACCTGAGTTGAAGTTTCAACGAGGAAACCCAGATTTGGCAGGAGCGCGCAAACCTTTCTCATTTAATTTGTCTTGGTTTATTTTCATTACTCAGACCAAAGAGGATGTAGATTACTTTCTTGATTGTACAAGAGAAAGGGCTTGTGAATGTTAATTGTCTAGTGATTTAGGATCTATTCTTCATGTGGTGTACTGTTTAGCTATTTCTTTTAAAGATTATTTATCTAAATATAACTAAAAGTTATGGCATACAGAGGATTCAATTAAATTCTTGAATGCTTCATCTGTATTATTTTGACTTCGTTTGTTAATTCAATTCCAGCATTTTAATTCGGTACAAGGTACAATTAAATCTCTCTGTAACGAGTCTCATTTATTACGATATCTTTTAGCTACTACAATGAGATGTTATTATAACGCGTATAACAACATCAAATAAGTCTGTCATGCTTCATGTGTCAATGAGTACTAGGAGCATGTTTAAATCATGCTTACATGTGGAAGTAGTACCCCTCGCCTCACAACATAGGTTGTTCCAAAGCAATTATCAAGTTTCAATATTTCTTTGGAAAACTGTACCAATTTATACCTTAAAATCTCGCACTTTGAAATTGGTTAGCATCACGGACTCGAACCGTAAAGTGATACCTCAAAACAACCTCCAACAACCTCAATCTAAGCACAATATTGATTAACAACATCATGACATTAGTCGGGGTCATTCTCATATTTTTAGGTCAAAATTTTAGCCAGATTGAAGTCATTAAAAGTCTCGATCCATTGTCTCAGAAAAATGTATTAATTTGAGTTTGAAGTAGTACAGGAAGTAATAAGGACCCTATATATATATATATATATATATAATGAATCTTCCTTTTTATATATGCTGCTAACAGAATAATGCACTAAGCAATCGTTTGGCCTGGGGAAAATAATTTCAGAATAATTCGGAATTATTATTTTATCCTCAATGAGCAATAAGGAATAAATAGTTGCGGATTAATTTTGGGTGAATTACATCTGCGTGTTTGGTCGGGATAAAAATTTTTGAATAAGTTATTCGGAGATTAATTATCTTGAAATTATAGTGTATTTTTATCCCATCCCTTGATATGTAATAACTAATCTATGTAAGATTTTATTTCAGTAAACATGAATAAATCCATTCAAAAATCAATCTTAAAACTATTTATTCCTTATTGCTCATTAAAAAATGCTGTCTCGAATTATCTTAATCCAAAATTAATTATCTCGAAATACCTTATTTCCAACGCAGCGATCTCTGAAAGGACAATAGGAAATCTGAAAATGGGGTATATATTACTCCATAATCAAAGACTTTCTGTTAAAATAAAAAATATGTTTGATGTAAACACACAACCAAATCCACTAATAAACAAATGTTAGAATTAGTAATCATTCTTATTTCACCTTTCTCAGTTTTGTCTTTGATGTGATATTGAAAAGTCATTCTCCACGCTTTCATAGTTTGATTCATGTGCTTGTTTTCATCCTTTAATTTCCTTTTATTCATTTAATTGGCTAGAAATTTAACGAAGAATATATAAAAAAATTTGAATCACAAAAATTAAATATATATTTATAATGAATTAAATATATTATATAATTCTTTAATAAAAAAATATGCATCTGATTATTTTTCGCTTAGATAGCTGTATTTATAGTTTTATTGCTTCAATTTACTTGTTTGATTTTAATTTGATATAAAAATTTAAAAAAATATAAAAAATATATCAAAACCCAATCAAAATTATCTTAAATATAAAATTAAAATTAATAATTTTAATTAAATTACATGTTTTTTTTGTTTTTTTAAATTGAAATTTTAAACACGTGGGTCGGCCAACAGCTTGGTTAAAGTTAGCCTCTCAAAGAGTCAAAGTCGCCTTTTAGTATATTTTGTTTATACGAAAAGTGGTCATATTTGTTTTTTGAATTTTCATTAATACATTTAAATATTTCATACATGTAATTGTTGAAATGGTGATGTATTATCTTTACCAAATATTTATTTTAGCAGGAATATATATTAGTTCTATTTTTCATACATTCAAATACATAATTAAGCTGTCCTTATTTTATTTGTATTTTTATTGATACAAATTATTCATTTATTATTTACTTTTTCTAATTACGCTATTTTGTAATAAGAGTAAACTATTTTGTTAAATATTTCTTTTTTTAATTTCACAAGTTGTTATGGTAAATAAAAAATTCTATCTTATAAGTCCTATTATTAAATGGAGCAAGGAATAATTATCACTTGAATGATTTATGATAACTTAATTTTTATTTGAGACATAATTCCTAAAATCACTCAAATTTTAGATTTTGTATTTATTTGTTACGTATGTGAAATACAACATATGGCACATAAAATATTGCCATTTTATGTAAATAAATAAATGTTGCTACTTAAACCTATTTTCTTTCAAATTGTGCCCATTTATGAAATTTCCCTTTAAATTTAAAGAAGATTGTGAAAATAGAAGTAAAAACTAAGAATATTAATGTCCAGAATAAGTCTTAATACCTCACACAATACTTTATTCATTTAATGTTAAATTTCTAATGTTAAAATTTATACTCATAAGTATAAGAATTGCATCATCATGAAAATGTTCAAACACTTGTTGCAACTCGAGAAATCGAGTTGTGCGACTTTTTACCCAAATTCAAAGTGGTAATATTTTGAAGTGAATTTAAATATTATTAAATTTTGATGTATAGTTAATCAATGTTTAACTAATTAAATTTGGATATGAATGTAAATGAAAATGAAGATGTTAATTAAGATAATTTTATCAACAAATTCAAATATGTTTGATGATGTGATGTGGGTGTTGAATATGTTATAAGTCATTGTAGAATTATGCTCGAGATATGTTAGAAATGTTAACAAATTGTGTACGTATAAGTTTAAATGTATATTGAAAAGAAATTTAACTTTATAAGAAAAAAAACGAAAGGCTAGTATGTCCTAGCCCATATACAGGATTGGGTTGAGCGAGGTCATTTTAAGGTCATTTAAAATGAAGGATACGCCGTCTAGCCAACAAAAAACCCGTAAGATTTGAATTGAATTGAATTAGGTTGATTTATTTTGTATTCTAACATGATCGATTAATATGATCATTTCTAAGAATTATGGAATAATGAATTCAAGATGGAATTATTTCAGTCTTTTTATATTGTCATTAAAAAGATGAAAAAGTCGCCTAACTTAACCCAGCTTGCGCATGATAAAAACTACAACAAACAATATATCTACTTTTATTATATAAAAATTTAAAATAAAAATATTTTTAATTTTTTTAATTTTTTTAATTTTTTTAATTTTTTTAATTTTTTTACTTTTTATGTTTTATTTGTGTTTTTTTTTTCTGGATAATTTTTTAATTTTTTTAACTTTACATATGACATGTTTAAGACTATAAAATTAAATAACATTTTAATATATTTTACATATCTATAGTTTAAGACCACAAATTGAAAATGTTCTTTTTCTTGAAATTTGAGTCAAATCAACCAAATAATAAAAGAAGGAAATAATAATAAATACAATAATAAATTTAATTAATTTGAATTTATAATTTCAATAGTGTAATTGATTCAATGATAAGAACTTAATATAGTTAAATTCATCAAATTTAAAATATTAGAATTTGCTCGATCCTTTGTAAGAGAAAGAAAGTGAGAACAATCATTGAGTACTTTTAACATATATGTACATATGTTAAAATTCACTAAATTTCCAATAAATATTAGATTTAATTTGAACATATAATTTTTAAAAAATACGATAAGTTTGATACGAAAAATCTTTAAATTCCACAATAATCAAAGTCTAAATCTTGAATTGTCCCTCTTGCATATACTCCCATTTCATCAGTATATTATATTGTCATGATCAAAACCTAATTCAACAGCTTAACTAGAATAAGTGCACTTATTTCCTATGAACTAAGGGACATAATCTTGGAGACTTCAAGTAGGTTTGTTGTATCTTAGAGAATCTTCAAGAATCCACAATGTCATTAGCAATTGCTTATTCCAACACTAGCATAAGTGTTGCAAAGAAAAATGATCTAAATTTTGAGGCAAAGAAAGTGGCTTGAGTAAATCAAGGAGGGCAAGTTGGTACTTTTCAAGGTTTCTCAAATAAATGGTGAAATGAGATTTGACAAGAAGGGCAAAGTGAGTTCAAAGTCTGTTAACCCATTTGAAATCCCTAAAGGATTGGGCGGTGGCTTATAGATTGTTCTTATCACGGCTTTATCGAGAGGAGTATATTCAATTTTCATTTTTTCATGATTTAGAAGTATTATTCTCAAGACCCAAGACATATTGTATAGGTCATTGATAATGAGTTAGTTTAACTTGCTCGAGAAATTGGCACATGAGGGAGATACCATAACTATTTTGGACAGATAAGTCCATTAATTCGGAGTCAAAGAGTATTCCTTAGTTAAAGTGTTGTGGAGGAACCATTCGAGAAAGAAGCTACTTGAGAGATCAAGACATTTAGAGCAGATACCCTCAAGTGTTTGAGCCTGAATATAATTATAGATACAATCGGGGATGAATGTTATTTTTAGTGGGAAAAGATCATAACAACTCAACCCCTCACTTTGCATATTTTCGTGTCATTTCATGATTTATGGCTTTACATATGTGTATATTATATTTTTGAGACTTGTTGACAAGTTGGGTTAGGGCTCCGATTGGGGGTGTGTCGGCACCATTGAAAACTCAAACGAAATTATAGATTTTTATACTAGTGCTAACTTCATGATGGCAAGGCACTTTTGGCGAATCCAAACGCGAGAGGATGTACCTTTGTGAAGCAAGGGACACGACATGACCAAAAGAGTAGCTTAGCTCAAAACCCTCAATCAATCCTTTTTGCTACCTTAGGGTTTAGGGTGCAATCGCGTAGGTTGAACAACTTCTCAAAAATGGGAAAGGATCCCAATCACTTTGCATTCCTTAGATAAATTTTCTCTACGGGTGGGTGGAGTAAAAAACACTATAATTGTGGGTGGGTAGGTGGAAATCACTGTAAGTTAGTTGACTTCTCAATCAAAGGTGGTCTAGCTAAACCTTTAAGTAGGGAATAGATTACATAAATCGTGATATGATTAAGATATAAGGCATTTCTAGCATTGAAACCCTATTGTTATTGAATAGTTCAAATAGCTGTGGTTTAGAACATACTAAAATTTTCAAGAATAACCTTCCACTTGTCGAAAAGATGGAGTGCGAAGAAGACAAAACCTTCTCATCCCCCATAGGAAGTAGAGGTGTGGTGAAAAGAACTTAGTCGTTCGGTCAAAGGGGACATGTTAGCAGCTTTAGAATGAGGCGAGTAGTGAAGCGAAGTTGAATTTCAAAAAGTATTTTTAAGACTTAAACTTGAAATTTTGGGCCAAGGGATCTCAATTTGAATCGAAAAGATGGAGATTCAACCTCGAAAATTCTAGATAATGATTCCCTTACATCAATCTAGTGATTATACGTTAATTTAATAAATTTAGTCAGGGGAATCATGCTTTTCAAAGAGAGATTAAAATTGTGAATTTTTAAGACTTCAACTTAAAATTAAATCATTATTTAACCAAGCTATTCATATCCAATTTCAATAGCGGGGTTAAATCAGTTTTCTAGTTTAAGTTACTCTAAATCCTCAATTTTAGTCTCTTATATATGCATAATCCCATGGTTCAAATTCGATGGTCTAGATCGATGAAGGAATCATTATCGGCCCAAAGGACATCCTCACCTTTATTGATCAAATGTCTGAGAGCTAAATAAATTACCGAGTTTAAGTCTTAAAAACGCTGATTAAGTTCAAGAATTGACCTTTTATAAGCCATGGTTCCTCTTACAGTGTGAGATACTATGGCATTCAAAAACTCGACTTTCTGGCCTATGCAATCTTTCCCTAGCCCTAGGTCGCGAAAAGTGATCGACAATTTGACCGACTACTTTGCAATCGTGTCCTATACCTAGCGTTCGCGATGCATATATACCACAGTAGCCGAGTTTGAGACGGTTTTCCTTGCGTAAAAAATGGTTGTACCGAGAAAATGTATAATTCGGTTTAAGGTTCTAATGACGTCGAAACACCCTTGAGCCCCGGCTCCCTAACTGAGCATGCCAACAAGTCCAAAAAATGTATATACCCCTAAGAAGTCTCAAACGTGAAATGACATGCAAAAAGATGGGTTGTTGTTGCATTCTCCCCTACAAAAATTATATTCATCCATGAACGGGTCTAGAATTAATACATGGGCCTCGAACTAAGCTGCAAATATCTAGCCTCGATGTCTTGCTTTTCTTCTAAGTAGCTTCCTCGCTCGAATGGTTCCTCCACAATACCTTTACGACCAAAGGAATACTCTTTGACCTTAATTGGAGGCTTTTTGTTCAAAATAGCTATCGGTATATCTCATATGCCAATTTCGATCCAAGTTGAATTGAATCATGATTAATGATATGTAAATATAACTTAGGTCTAGGAGTATTTCTTTAGAATAAAAAAAATTAAAAACTGAATATACTCCAGATAAAGGCGGCGACGAGGCCCAATCTACAAGCCACCACTCCAATCCCTTTTCGGGATCTCAAATAGGCCAATATCTGGTAGTCTCGACTTTCCTTCTTGCTAAATCTCTATACACTTCATTGGTGAAATATTCAAGTACCAACTCGCCCTTCATAAGCGCAAATCCCAGTTCGTTTGTTCGGATAGGACTTTTGCCTACTATAAGCTATCTAGAGGTCTTGAATTATTTTCACTTTGTCTAAGTTTTAATATACCATTTACGAGTTCTAAAAGCTTCTTTTCACCTTGTTAAAACCATCCAATTGGAGAACAACCTCGCCTACAGTGTAAAGCCTCACATGGTGCCATCCCGAATACTAAATTGATAACTATTGTTGTAGGCGAACTCCACTAAAGTGAATCTTCCCAATGATCTCGAAAGTCAATGGCACGTGTTCTTAAAATGTCCTCCAAAACTTGAATGACTTACTTAGGCGACGATAGTTTGTGGGTAAATGTTATGTTGAGCCCAACTCGGAGTACTTATAAGATTAGTTTCGATTTATAATATATCAACTTGACCATTTTAATTAAAAATAAGCTTCGGGTATGTAAGGATTTTGGAAACGAATGTCAAAACTAAGCGTAAATTATGACCCTCTATTAGAAATGATGGAATTAGGTACTGTCGGGCATGAAGCAAATTCCAAGTGCAACAACCGTCCAATGCTAAGAACCACATCAAAAGTACCTCATAGAGATAATAATTCACACAAATGACCTATTATAATTTGATCAAGTCAGTATGCATATTTCAAGTCAACATAATATCTTAAAATAATTACCAATTGTATAAATAATATAAAACTTTATCTGTCAACTAAACATTCGAAACACCCTAATAATACATGACTTATATAGAGTCCCACGATCTACGGTATCTATTTATGGAGCTTAAAATAATTGTCCAGGGCACAACCCAAATCTAACAAGAAATAAGAATAAGTAATTCGAGTTCCACGAACAAGCATGTGAGCTCACCAAAGTCTGGATGAATAGCAAGGACTCCTAGTTGGGTGCGATGCTCCTCTTCTTTACCTAACAGACAATAAAAAACAACAATAATATGCACGAGTAACAAGGTACTTAGTAAGATCATTAATGAAGAAATGATCGATTTCGCTTAATTAGATTCAATTGTTAAATCATGTCAATATAGACCCAAATTATATGTTTTATTATTATTCAGTTGATTATGTTTCAAGAATTGAATTATGCCAATACATGTCCACATAATGCCAATACAGGCTCAAGTTAAGAATATCGAATAGTAACCACTTTATACTCCCTAAATACTTTTCAAATGAAATAGTCAAACGCAAAAGTCACTCTAATAAAAATATTTTTAAAATAAGAAATTTTTAGCCACTTGACAAACTTGTTCCAAACAATATATCCTATTTGTTGGATGGTCAAGATGGCCATAATATAGGGAACATAAAAGATTTTAGCTTTTAATCTTTTGAAGTAGCACACATGCATAGTGGGGTTGGGGCTCCAATTTACTTTCTCTCTCTCTCTTTTTTTGAAAATTTAATTTAGGTTAGGGCGTACGAAATTGTTTCGAAACCTAAAAAAAGCAAAGGGACTTTTATTAGGAAATGGCGCCGTCGTCCAATGAGCAATGACCTCAAGTAGGGGTACACCCCCACATGATTCATGACACATCTACACGCAGCAAACCAACGTTAGATTTAGCAATTATCAAGGAAGCCACACGAGCAAAGAGATAATTTGATACATCTATTGTAATGATAATAATAAAATCTCCTAATCTCATCCTGCCCTCATTCTTGATTTTCCCTTTCCCCCATCAATATCAAATCTACAATTGTTTGTCTTGTAATAATCATTCTTGAAAAGAAAACAAGCTTACAAGCAAACACCCTTTTCTTGGTTTTCCCCTTACCCCTTTTTCTTGTTTGGATTGTGGGTGTTTTTTTCTTTTTCTAGTGTTTGTTGTAGAAAGAAAACAGAAGAGTCTCCGAAGATGGCACAAAATGAGCAGCAGCAGCAGCATCATCAGCAGCGAGGGTTAATAGAGCCTGCGGTTCTTGAGGATATTATCAACAGGCTTTTGGAGTTTAGGAATGCAAGAACTGTTAGGCAGGTTCAGCTTTCAGAAGCTGAGACCGTTCCCTTTTATAGCGCTTCAAGGGAAATCTTCCTTTCTCAGCTAATCTCCTTGAACTTGAAGCCCCCATCAAGTCTGTGGTAAAATCTTTGTTCTCCCATCTCTTTGTGTTGTTTTTGTGACCTAGAAATCCGTCTGAGGTCAACCACCAAGACCAATCGCAGCCCTTCGAGACTGGGGATAGTGGATGCTTCCCTTTACCATTCTCCGCTTAGATACCGAGCTTGATTTGCATGGCGCAAGACCCGTGACCTCTCTTTGTGTTTCCATATATTGGCAAATGTAATATATATATGATTTGTTTATATTGTTGGCCACTAGTAGCTTGAGATTCTTGATGTATATGATTTCTGATCATAGGCATACAGAATTTGTTTTGTTTTTGATATATCTTTTGCAATTTATCATAAAAATGACAACTTTTCTGATAAGTTTGGAAACTTATCTGATCCCTGATTTAGGAGGGGTGAGTGAGGTTTTATTGGGTAAGGTAACATGTAAGTTTGTTTGGTTTAATTTGTATATGCCTCAATCTGAAATTAGTTGGGGTCACCTAAATGAATACTCAGTATTTGTTTCGTGATGTTTGCACCCGTTACAATCCGGTACTTGTAAAAGACAAATTAGGTCTTCTTTATATTTTCTACTGAAATACCGATGGCTACTTGCTTCAGTAAAATGTTTTATGCGGCTTCTTAAAGTTTGATTATGCACAGCTTGCTCACTCATTTTATTTAGCATGTATCGGGTGGGGGCAACATGTAAAATTGTGTTCTAATATGTCCAACAACAACAACTATGCTTCAATCTAAATTTGTTGGGGCTAGCTATATGAATCCTGAATATCTATTCTGCTCCATTTGGACCCTTTTGATTCCATGATTTGTCTTTTAAGGCAAATTAGGGTTTCTCAATAGTTTCTTCTGAAATACAAATCTCTACATCGTCTAGTTTATCTAAGGTGTTTTGGAGCTTCTTTAAGCTTGATTGTGCACTGCCCACTCATTTACATTTCAGTTGATTGCCTTTTGTGCCATCTGGCTTACATGTGGATAGTTGATTTCATATATATTTTTCTCTTAATGTAAAATGTAGAATGTTGATATTAGGGAAAGGAGTTAGATATCATATGTGCTTTTGGATGGTATTACCTAGGATATAGCATATTGCCTTCTGCTTGGTGCTTGTTTTCTGCATTCGCACTGCCCTAAAATTTTGTTCAAGCCATTGTTGTCAAAGGCACGCTTAAAATGCTCTTAAGCCCTAAAGCGATGTTCAAGACACGTTGAGTGGTTTGCCTCGCTTAATGTATGCTTCAGTGTCATTATTAAGGCTCTAAGACACACTTTTCCTTTTGAATAAGTGTTTCTGAAGGTGACACTAAATTATTAGCACTTTATTATATAAAGAAATTTCATTTCTTTATCCATATATATTTGTTGCTCATGCTTATATTTATTAGTCTAGGACTAAACATATATATTTGTATCTTTTCCTATATTTACGCCTTTTTCATTAACGCCCACACTTTATACGTGCTTTGCGTTTTAGAGCCCCAACGGGGAGTTTAGAAGCTTTTTGCTGCTTTTCATTTTTGATAACGCTGGTTCAAGCTGAAGTAATTGTATGATAACCGGCATGGTTCTTGTACTTTGTCTCTGCAACATCTTGGTTCTGCTCTTCTATTAATAAAATCCACCACTTTTCACTAAAAAAGATAATCGGCAAGTTCTTTCTATGAGAGGGTTATAAACAGGGTCGGATCTAGGGGGTCGAGGAGATTGTTCACCCCAACCCCCTAGGCAAATAATTACACGGTATATATAAGATAATTTTTAAAAAATTTATGTACATAAACAGATTTGGATCCCCTGAACACAAGATTAGAGGGTTGGCTTAGTGGTTTGGGGTTGAAGTCTATGAGTTCAAATCTCAAGCACTAAATTTTTATTTTTCAAACTACAGTGAAAATCCTAGATCAGCCACTGGTTATAAATTGCTGTACTTGTTAGATTTCGGAAATATAGCTACTAAAATTTTAGGAAAGGAAGGAGGGGAGATAATAAATTCTTCCGTAGTCATCGTAGTGAATCTTGTCTATCTTGAAAACAGTGAAACTTTAATGGTGTACATGATATCTTTATTTTATCTGCCTTATGTAGTCATGGCAATACTGTGATTCATTTGAATGTATCATCAGTATTATCTTTATCATGAAGTCAGCTTACTTTATGATAGGTTGCTTGTTCGATTAATAACATTTGCACTGCTGTCTTGTATTTTGGTTCTTTTTATTGTTTCTCTCTTAGCCAGTGTATGTATCATTCATTTGAAAACAGTATTGAACTGATAAATCTGTCTCCTTTCCCCTCTCTTTGTTTTTTGGTCTGGATTCACAGGGTGACATCCATGGCCAGTATGGTGATCTTTTGAGGCTTTTTGAATACGGGGATTTCTCCTGAGGCTAATTATTTGTTTTTAGGGGACTTATGTGGACCGTGGCAAACAGAGTTTGAAACAATATGCCTTCTACTTGCATACAAATTAAATATCCTGAAAACTTCTTTCTCTTGAGAAATCATGAATGTGCTTCTATTAATCGATTTATATGGATTCTATGATGAATGTAGCGCCGATTCAACGTGAAGCATGGAAATGCTTCGCAGATGTTTCAATTGTCTTCCTGTTGCTGCTCTCATAGATGAGAAAATACTGTGCATGCATGGTGGTCTTTCTCCAGATCTAACAAACTTAGATCAGATAAGAAATTTACCTCGTCCAACTGATGTTCCAGATTCTGGTTTGCTGTGTGATTTACTTTGGTCAGATCCTAGCCGGGAAGTTAAAGGTTGGGAATGAATGATAGGGAGTCTCATACTTTTGGTCCTGATAAGGTCGCAGAATTCTTGATGCAGCATGATATGGACCTTGTTTGTCGTGCCCATCAGGTATTTGCTCACGATTTTGCTTCTTTTGTCTTTCCTTTATTTTTTTTCCATATTGACCAAAATATTTTCAACCTAGGTTGTTGAAGATGGTTATGAATTTTTTGCTGAAAGGCAGCTAGTGACAATATTTTCGGCCCCAAACTACTGTGGTGAATTTATTAATGCTGGTGCAATGATGAGTGTTGATGAAAGTTTAATGTGCTCGTTCCAGATACTGAAGCCAGCAGATGAAAGCCTCGATTTTATGAGGCAAAAATCGATAGCTTATATCTATGCGCTCGTAGAGCACTTAAGGTTAGTAACGATGCAATCTTATTTCCCATAATAGCAACACAACAGTTATGCTGTTTCCGTGGTAGAATGAGCAACCCGTCTTAGAAATATCTCATTTTTGTCATCAGTTGATTTCATGATATTGAAGTGAAAAGTATCTTTGGCTTGTCATTTCCTATTCTCAAAATATTTTTTCTGATAAGGTAAGATTTTATTAAAACAGTATTAAACTGATACTGTGGAACTACTGAGATAATGCTGGCTTGATTACATTAAAAAATCCCTAAGCAGTCTAGCTAGCTTGTGCACCATGTTATCTGAATTCATAACAACGTTTCCATCTTTCCAATAGTACAAGTAATGCAAACAGCTATATTTCACAGACCTGCTCCTTTTTGCTTTCAAAACCTCTTATTTCTTTTTTTTTCCATATAGTCCAAAGCTATGCTAAAAGGAACAAGTCTCGGATCTTCTTGGGGATGCTTCTAGACATCAATTTCCCAGCACTCTTAACCTAAGTTGCTCGGACTCTTCACTTTTTGGTGCACTTTGTGTCGACATGACATGGCTGTAGGATCCTTTCCAGATTTTATCAACCAATTTTGGGTACTTTGACTGAAGGAGAAAACCGAGGACATATACAATGATCTTTGTAGTCAAAACAAAAGCTAGGTGAAATTGAAGAAAATTATGAATAACTTGTAAATAGAAATTTCTATGTTTGGTACTTTTCCTTTTATCTCCTTACGGTGTTCTTCTCACGATCATTGTTTTCTCCTCGGAATACCTTGTAAGTTTTCCACATAATGTCTCATAATTTAGACATATAACTCTATTTTAGATATTTGAATTATTTTAGTCGAATCCCCACACCCTAAGCCTGCCCCGGATCCGTATCCTCAAATCTTAAAATTTAGATCATGAAGGGTTCAGCCTCTGATCCCCACCATATCAGACACCCGCTTTGAGTACGAGCAACTTAGCGCCCTTAACACATTCCTAGACTTCATAGCCCTTAACACATTCCTGAACTTCATAGGACTTGTCCAATGGATGCCAAAGTTAGCTATGAACATGGTTTTCATGAAATAAGTTCATAATGCGCAAAAATATGATCCATAGATTCACATGATTTCTTACACAAGTGGCATCTGATGCACATTATCCAATCCTTTTCATCAATTATTCTTGCGTTAGATATCCATGAATTCACATGATTTCTCGAATGAAGTAGCATCGATGCCTTATCAACCCTTCTCACCAAATTTTCTTGAGTTAGACATGCTTCATGAGATACTAGTCAACCAGAAAAGGAAGCTTTTGTTGGGACTGTAGTCATATAGATCATCTTCCAAGGCCAGTTTTGTGCCACACTGGCTGAACTACGTGAGTTTTTAAATGGAATGAGCTGACAATAAAAGAAGACACTTTTACCTAGCTTTCCAAGAGTGAGCCATCTTCTTTTTCTGGCAATAACACTACTGGTGCATCTTCTGAATGAATAAATACAACTTCCCTGCATTTTCCTGTCAAAAAGAGATTCCTTCAGACAGGTTCCATCATGAATCAGTAAATATATCAGCTAAAGGAAGACTTTAGGATTAAGGCCAATCTGTACAGATTGGGAAGTGATTTTCAGCAAACCAAACCCGTTGCAGCTGTCTTCCCGAAGTCTGATCTTTTTCCCATTGCCTACCCTCAAGACAACATACTTGTTGAATTCCTCAGACCTGTCCCCAAACAGCTATTCCATATGGGTCTTCGCTGCTCTAGGTTCTTGAAACTCTCTTCTGTAAATCACCTCTTCACTGCTTTCCGGGCTTTTCCCATCATTTAACCTCCATAGCCATTTACATAGCAAGCTCTGACTGTAAGTTCTAGGAATTCCAACTCCCAGACCCCCCCTTCCTTCTGATTTTTTGTCACAATGCTCCACTTTACTAAATGAAATTTCTCCTTTCTGGATTATCTTCTGATTTTATTGATTTTCTTCTCCACCCTAGCTGGAATAGGGATCAGAGGCAAGAGATGGGTTGTGATGCCATCAAGAATACAATTTAGTAATGTCAAAATATAATCACTTTAAAGGTGTAAACACTGTATATTGCTTTTATTCTCTCATTCTGCTTGGTTTACTTTGTTCATTTAGTCTGTCCCAGCCTGAATAATTTGTTCAATGAAAGATACAATCTTAGAAATTAAACACATTTAATATATATATACTGTTTACGTTATTTTGAATTTTTATTATCATTCTACCTGTTTCATGTTTTTCAAAATTATTTTAAGAAATAGACCTAAGAACAAAATTGATTCAAACATTACCAATCAAGGTAGATCATAATATGGCCCAGAGTTCTTCTCCATCAAGACCAATAAATGGTCACTAGATGGTCCACTTCTAGATTGATTTCGCTTCTCATTTTTCCGGAAATTCCCCACCTTTTCTCTCCCATGATTCCACATCTTTCTTCAGGAAAAGAGTATGGTGTTATGTGGTTCAGCTACTTTTTATCTGCTTCTCAAGCTCAATGCGTTCCAAAGAGAAAATGGTGGGATAAAGTTAGTTGCAATTATATTTGTAGCGACCATTTTGTTGATACTAGATAAATGTGTATTCTGATAAAAATGATGATCTTAACTGTTAAATTACCATGATGCTCTTTGAGGCAGAAAGATTCTTTTAAGGATGTGTCATATGAACAATCAATTTTTTCTTCTTTTCCTATTAGTGTACGAAGCTAAACAAAGGACACAAATACGAAGTTATTTGCTGCTGGTTTTTACTTGTTTATTTATTTGGTTTTCTCCCTTTATCTATTTCTGTTTGTATTTATTTCCCACTTTTTGGTTTTGGGGAAGAGAACATGACTAAAACCCTATGATATGGCATATTATGAAATGCTCTACCACTTGGAAAATCCCTTTTGCTGCCTAACCTGCTGATTTGAGAATTGCTATAGGTGAGCAACTGTTATCGGAGAATCCAACTTTGACATGATTTAATTTCTAAATCTGCCTTATGTTATATTTTCTTTTACTTCCATGCTTGTGAAGAAGTAATTATGGCATCTGACTGTGGTTGTAACTTAAAAGAAAATTGAAGAATAATAATGAGACTTTCAAAGAAAGCAAAAGTAGAGGAAGGAAGGAAAAGGGTGAGTATGGTCTTTGGTCTTCGTTTTAAATACACACTATCTTGTGTTTAGATTCTTTGAAGCAAGATGAGCACTGGTGTTATTTTGTATTCTTATCCTAATATGAATTTGGTCATTGGGCAATTTTGAATATGTTTAAAGCTTTCCTCCTTATCCTTCTATTCTTTCCCTAAAATTGAACAAAATAGGCAAACTTCCATTCCTCTTACTTCTTCTCCTATCCCTTTGTTGCTGTCTCTTTTTCTCCAATCTAATGGAATGTTTGAGCTTCTCGGTTAGTGAAAAGGAACTTCCATGTCCTTTTCCAGTTGCATCTCCATTAGTGGATTTGTTTAGAAACAATACATTTTATTCCCATGAGGAGGCAATTGATTGCATCTGTCTGGGTACACTTATTTCTTCGTTACATGCCACCCAAGTCTAAACCAACATGAATAAAATCAACTGTTTGCATTTTTATCAAAGAAGTTGCAGTACATGAAAAATGGCATGATGACGAGTCTTCTAAGAGTGCCACTTAATTAATGAGACTGCTGCTATCTTTACCTTCTGCCTCAGAAACGGATGTGTATTATTCTGGCAGTGAAGCCATGTGGTAAAGCTCTGTATGCCTAGGTAAAAAGCCATACAACAACAACAGTTACGCCTACTCCAAACAAGTTGGATTAGGGCTATATAAATTCTCAATGACCATATTACTCCATTTAAACTCATCTCCTGCCAATGTTATGCATGTACAAATAAAAGTGTTGAACTTCTATACAACAACAAGAACTTCTATACAACAACAACAATTACGCCTTGTCCCAAACAAGTTGCAGTCCGCTATATGAATTCTCAAAGATTCATTGCTCTATTTAAACTCATCTAATGCCAATGTTATGCAAGTACAAGTAAAAGTATTAAAGTTCTCTACATTTTTCCAAACAAATAAATTTTTGGAAGGATAAATCACTGGGTATGTGTTGTTGAAAGGCTAAATCGCTCTTAGAAAGTATAGGGCCTATAGGAGAAGTGCTAACATGTCTTAAGACTTAATTCTCAACTAATAGGTATTGTCTGTATAGGTATTTTTCTTTCACTGTGTTCGATCTTTCGCTAAATCTGCATGTATCCAAAAGGAGATTATAGGTCCTTCGAGTTCTTCCATGTGATTTTAGGTTTATCTGATCTTCTTTCAACACCTGTACTCACCATGGTTTTATCCTTGATGTGTGCTACTTGAGCCTTCTCGTAAATGTGCTCATTTCTAATCTTGTATGACCGTACATCCATTTTAGTGTCATAACTATGCGACATTCATCCTGAGGATGTGTTGTACTTTAATGGCCCAGCACGACATTCATCTAGGATATTGTGGTACTTTGTGGCCCAACATTCTGTTTCATATAGCATTGTTGGTCTTATCACATAGCACCAACAACATTTCTCCATTTCATCATTTGATTTTGATTCTATGTGTATTATCTTTTTATTTTGTTTTCTGGAACAACGAACATAAAATCCTGATACTGTACTTGCATTGGAAAGATGCATCTTGACATGACTAATAACTGCTGCTAGAATTTTATCCTGTGAAGATCATTGATAACTGTACGACAAAATAAACTGTCTTGCATTACACTTCGAAATGAATATATTCTCAATCACTAATTGAGCATGGTGTGGCAAATCTCGAAGACATTATCAACGTAACTTGAGGCTTAGAAGGTGATGTCAGTTGACATGAGAGTAGTGACACCCAGAATGGTCTATGGGATGAATGGTACCGAGCAATCACGGAGGATATAAGAAATGCTTGAAGAGTTGTTAGAAGGTAGCATTGCTTGAATGATCGCGCGAAGAGGTGACACCAGACACCCAAAGAAAGAAAAGAAGAAAATATTGGTTGAAGGCGACCAACTTGTGATTAACAGAGCACTAAGATCGTTTCTGTAGTGGTAAAATATTGCAGTGACGAATTATGATTGCATATATGGACGAAAGCCAAGTTAATATTTTCTAATTAAATGCAAAAATATCCTAAGATATAGTATAGAGTACTCTATACAGTTTTCTAATTCAAGTGTAATGAATCTAGACATGTTATCTCTTGATATACTTGCAACAAGGTAAAAAAATGTATTTTGGGCCTAACAATGTCCAAAAAGTCAGATTACAAAGTCGGGTTTGTGTAGGAACCATACAAGTAGATACTGCATAGAAATTCATGGGACATTCTAACCCATCTCTACCCATGCCCAAGTTGGAACACATTCAGACCGTGGACAACATAATGACAGTCAACATTAGGTAAACTAAGAATAGGAATGGTTCGACTACGTCTGTCTTAAAAAATAGATATTCTTGAAATTAGCTCATAAGTGTGGATTGTCCAAGACCATATAAGGAGCGAACTTATTCTCTCCATCAATATGGGATAATCTAGCACCCTCACGTGCCCACCACTACACATTTGGAATGGGTACAATTTAACATGAGGCCCAACATTGGATAGATCATGAATAGAGTGAGATTATTGGTTCTGTAACATGTGATAGGAAAATGGATAGTGGGTTTAACGCAACTGTTAAGGTAACTTTGTATGGTGGATTATCTAAGAGGCTAAGACCATATAAGAAGACAACCACACATTCCCTCAACCAATGTAGAAGCAACTAGGGAGTCATGAAACATCTAGAGACTTAAGGTTTTTGTAATAGTTGAAACTTTATTCACTTAAAAAAAAGAAAAAATGAAACCACAAAGGTGCAGCATGTTACTACTAACTAAAACATTGGGAAGTCTTTGTAATTAGTCCCAAATTTTGGGTTTAAATGATCTTCATATTTATTGTGTACCACTGGTGGCGTCCAAACATGGGGTACTTCTTGCATATTGAGATATAATGGTTCTCCATTTCTCAAAATTGTTTGTCTGTAGTTCTATTATTTGTTTAAGCAGTCCATAATGTTTTCAGTTTTTTGAGTGTTGTGTGAAGTTGACTTCTAAAGTCAACAAAGATAGTCTCTTTTTCCTTTTTTCTTTCTTTTGTTCAGATTTCCCCTTTTCGGCCTTTTTTCCCTTTTCATAGTGAAATTGGTGAGAGTCAGCCTCGTGAACTTACGCATCCAGCAGTTGAAACAACAAAATGAATACTTCTGGTAGGTTGCTGCAAAGCCAGTGGTGCATGGGTCGAAACTCCGTGAGATGAGTGATCTTCCTCTATCCCTCTCAACACAAATACCTGATTTTTTTTTCTGCGGCGGAGTTTGAACTCATGACATGTGTGTAACTGATCGCACATCATGCATTGCACTCTTACCGCTAGACCAAAGCCTTGGGGGCAATTTTGACTGTCTTTTCGTTTTGCAAGAGTGCAGATCAAGTTTTTTATGCTCAATTAAGGATGCCGAATTCTGTTCTATTTGATAAATTAGGATGCAGATGAAGATCTTACTACCTGCAAAAATCTTATTCTTACATATTTTGCTTCCAACATTTCTTGTTTCTTATGGGCTGAATAGTGGAGATGAAAACATTATGGAATTAACCATAGTATACTTGTGTCTGAAAAGACATGTATGTTGGGGGGTTGTAATTTGGGATAAGTTAACTGAAAAGTTATGTTTTCGCAATCAGTTATGCTAAAACTTCGCTTTGCATCGTTATGCATGATGCATCTTGTACTGATGTTTTTTTTTTATAGTTAGCCTTTAAGAAGTTTATCTTGTATGCAGAAATTCTTATGGCTGGCGAAGAGCAGTTGAAGATGCAGACGACTTCACCAGTGGCCACATCGTACAGAATGCGTTTTTAGAACGAAGAGGAGGCTAGTGGTTGATTAAGAAGTCCTCTATTCTGAGCTAAAATTCGAGGACCTAACTATGTAGTTTAAATTTGGCCTTCAAGGCTACATACCTTCTTCTTTTTTTCATTTGTCTTTTATTTTTATTTAACTTCATGCAATTTATGAATTTAAACCGTGTAAACCGGTATGTAAATTGCGGTGCAGATATGTAGATTGTTGATACTAAAACTTTGCTGTGTTGCAGCAACTTCCCTAATTGGATGGTGGTTTCTCTGTGAGTCTAATGGTTTGCTACTGGTTCTTGATGGTCTGGTATTTGAAAGATCCCTTTGAGATGAAAATAGATATGATTATTGTTGGATTCGTTCCGCAGTTTGGGGACATAGTAATTCATATATGCACACTGGTAGGAGGTTGCATATATAGTCGAGGTTTGTGTAAGATAGTTCGGGATACCAAAAAGAGGGATGTATGATAAAGGAGTATGTTCTATTGACCTTTACTAGCTATTTCACCAAGTTGTTTTCATTGAATTTATTAAGAGGACTATGAGAGTGACCTCAGCCTATTAAAGAGACTAGAATTATTGTATTTGGAGTCAATTTTTTCGTTCATGATTTTCATCCACTTCATTGGCAGTGATTGATTCTTTGTCCTCTATGTTAAAGATGTAGCATATTGTGCTTTTGTGAAACATGGGATCATACCTATGTTTCAATCTCAGATATACAAGTCGTATGTTGGGAGCTACGGAGCTTAACTTTAGACCTAAATGATTGAAGTACGAGTTACATATGCCAACTTCAAGCTGGCTGAAGTTAGATTTGATAGTCCCCGATTTTAAACCATACGTTATGAATTTATAATGTAGTATTTTCAATTTCTATTGTTATAAGAAAATACAAAAATGTGATAAGAAGATAAAAAACTCTTTTCTTTATTTAATTTAGTGATAGTCCAAATATTTAGTTTTTCTCCCTTTCCATGCCATCTTTTCCTCCTCCCTCTTCCTTCGTCTCCTTTTTCTTCTCCCTTCTCCTCCTCTAAATACCTCTTCCTCCTCCTTTTTAGTTGTCATATCCTTAGTATGTTTCGAACCTATTATATAAAAATTTAAGTATAATGTTTGAATCAAAGCCTATTAAAATCATAAAATATATAATTTCATTATTATTTCAATTAAGAAAAGTAGGTTTGAATTTTAAATATGAAAAATAAATTCAAATTAAGTGAATATTATTAAAAAGCTTTAGAAATATGCATAAGGATAAAAATTAGTAGCTCAAACTACAAAGACTACTCTCTCTCCAGTGATAATAGAGAACCATTAGTAAGAATATGTGCTCTATATGTCACTTAGGATCATAAAAATTGTACATATTTTCACTCGGGGATCGACTTAGGATGTCATGTCAATCTTGCTTCATCGATTTTTACTAAATATGTATGCATAATTGAAAGAAAAAGAAATGTCACGCCCCACCTTGGGAGGCATGAGCGATACACAGTGTCCTACTAGGACTGAAGCTGGCAGTTTGATTGAGCCTAAGCATCTCGGTGCGGGCGACTCTAACGCTAGAATCAAGAAAATAACAGGAGCTATCGCGGTAGTAAATACAACCCCGTGAAACTGAGGGCCTATAGCCACACGTGAAAATAAGCGACTGAACAGGAACAAACAAACATAGGGAGTCCCTATGCGGACGACAAGGCCACCATGATACCTAGTTATAACTAGAAAGCGAAATCGGATGCTGGCGAGCTATGAACGTCAGGCCATACCCGGTAACGGCTAAACGAGTTTACACAGTAACACACATAGTCTAAAATACATATGGGCCCCACCGTGATATCATCTAACCACGGGAAGTAATGCAATGCAAAATCCCCAGGAGTAATAAGATGGTCGGGACGGGCTGAACCTCTCTTGGCCTGTAAAAGTAAACACCATCACTGAAAGCTCGGAAGAAAGGAGGGTGATGGCTTTGGTCACCGGCTAACTAGAACTACAAAGGGGACTGCTCTAGTCTATGTCACTTTTGCGGTAGTAATCTGACGCCCTAAGGGCGTCGATGCTACAGTGCGAGTATGTAAAATAGTAGACTTTAAATGGCAGAAAGTAAATGCAGACTAACAGTGGCGGAAGTAAGAAACGGGCGAAGATGGCGAGGTGGTGAAATCAAGACTAAACATAGCGTAATAAGGAGGGGTAGGGGTCATACGACAAGCAGAGGCATCTTACTATCTAACTTTCATTAACTGAAAGCAGTATAAACCTTACTGGCTCCCGTAAGTCGGAAGGTACAATCAACATGAACAACCCACCTGGGCCCCCATTAACCCCCTGAGTGGTACCTCAATCTATATCTTTTTTTCATCCGGGTAATCAGTCCAAAGCTACAGAAAGTATCAAATCCCTGCTTAGATCCCACAGGTTTCAAGCTTGGGCCCTTCGGCGGCGTAAGCATGTAGAGTTCGGAGGACTCATGATATCTACATGGGCAATGCTTCGTGATATCTACACCCCGGACGTAAACGCTCGGCGGGGGTGTGTATAAGGCCAACCACGACAATATGAGGATCTGGATCCCCATCTTCGTCCCTTGCGGACGACATTCCGCTCCGTAGAGCGACGTATCCTCGCCCATGACGGGCGGCGACACAACTATTAACCCTGGGGTGGTCACGAAAGCTATACAGGTATAATCCAGCCCCCAAAAAATACAATTTATGAGTCTCAACTGACAACAACAACTAGACATGATAACATACTCTTGACATGCTTTACTGGGATTCATACTGGATTACTATGCTTAAGAAACTAACTTGCCGAAAGAAAATGCCTTAACATACCTTGATTACCGGTTTCTGATTAATTGATAGGTTCCAATTAGTATTCAATAGCTCTCCCCAACTAAAATCGTGTTACCGGAAAGATAGGACTAGTTTTAACACTAAATTCAGCAAAAAGGAAAACTTTATATATAAATATTATATATATTCCAACTTTACGGAACACGGTCGAAACTTCGTTATTTCTCGAAAGTCTAGAAGGGAGAAATATTTACTTTAAGCCTGGATCGTATTGACACTAGTTTGGAGCAATTCCAACAACTTTGGCTCTGCGGGACGATGATTCGCCGGACGAATTTCATGAAACTAACTCCGTAGAAATGCTCCCTGCAGCCTTATACTTTGATACCCGAAGTTAATTTGAATTTGGACGGCGTTTAGCGGTGTAATCA